>CAUYLG010013705.1:0-62388 GCA_963573385.1 Cacajao melanocephalus
CCCTTTTTTTTTTTTTTTTTTTTTTTTTGCCAGGAATTAATTTCTGTCTCTCTGAGGTTTACAGTAAATACTATGGATTCAATGCACCTGTTTCATTAAGCCATTAAGCTATATGTCTCAGCGGGATTGCTACATTTATGAGTGTAGTGCAGGTAGTGTCCCTGACATCAGCACTTCTATGTTTTAATTTTTAATTTTCTCCATTCCCTTATTCCCTTTTCTTATTGTACATAGTGGTCTACTGACTGAAAACGCTCTAGAGAATCACTCCTTACTGAATAGAAAACTAATATAAAGTGTCCATCTAATGAAATGATATAACCTCATGCGTGTTAAGTGAAAAAGAAGATATAAATTAAGTTTATTTAGGGAAATTGACCTTTTTATGAAACTCTGCAAGGGAAAATACACCAAGAACTCTTGACAGAGTGCCATATCTTTTTGTCTTTTCCTATTTGTATGTTAAGAAATTATCATTTTCAAATAATAATAAGTATCCAAATATACAGATTATTAAGAAGCAGTGTTGCAGAGCAAGAAATTTCAGATAGCTATGATTAGAGGCCCAGTATCTAAAGTGGAATGAAAACAAGATTTTCTGTATTTAACTTCTAGCCTTGCTACTTAGTAACTTCATAATAGTGGGCAAAAATTTTCTTCTTTTGGCTATCTAGGCTTCCAGTGTAGAAAAAAAAAAGAATTCTGTTCACATGTCTGAAGAGGGCGTTAGGAGGAAAAAGATGTCAAAATATGTGAAAATATTATTGCTATGACATTAGCAAATCCCTGGAATATGAAAGTACCATTGTTTTCATCCATTGTTCCACAGCTGTGGATTTGCATTCTTAGCCATCCTGATTAAATGTAGGTTTCTACCCTTTGGGATAACAAGAAGTCATAGCTCTGAATCTTCCTTGATGATATACAGTCAGAGGTGTATGTCCCACCTTGATCTTCTCCTATGAACTGTCATGTAAGTCAATTATATCTTATCATATAAAGCAAAATGACTATAGGTAGTGAGGTTATGTTTGGAATCATTCATAAAGATGTTCTTATTCTTTAATAGAAAAGAAAGCTTACATTTTAATCATTTGCTATAAGCCCATACATTTTTGTGTTTTAAGAAGATATTCTTAGAGAAACAAAAATATTGATCGAAACTTCTTTTTCTAGTGGAAATACAATGAGTTTTACCATGTGAAAACTTCATGCAGCCAAGGTCCTGCTTATGTCTGTAACATCACAGATCTACAATCTTATACTTCATATAATGTCAGAGTAGTGGTGGTTTATAATACAGGAGAAAATAGCACCTCACTTCCAGAAAGCTTTATGACAAAAGGTGAGTACTAACATACTCAACACTCAGAAAGCCCTGTGCCTCCGTTGTTTTCTTATCACTTATTTAATCCTAGAGATTGAAATTTAAAAACAGTACATTATTATTTCTATATTTTTATCTTTAAAAACAGTACATTATTATTTCTAGAACCAGAAGAAATTGAGAAAACATAGGAGACCTTGCAGGCAGTAATGAAATAAAACTGGCCGGGTCTGGCAGGATCCTGAACTGGGCAAAGTTATTTCTTCTTTCAGTATCCTTATTTCATGTCTAGCTATGATAGTTTTGTGGTGATAACTATATGAAAATAGTGTTACTGAATGTTCAAAAAATATGTATTGACTACTATGTTCCAGATACTAAAATAAAAAATATAATATAAGAAGTTCATTAAAAATTAACTAGTGTCCTGAAAGATATACCTTAACTCCAAGTTGAGCTCTCTAAGAATGGAGGGAACAAAAATCTAGAATCAGAAATACCATTTGACCCAGAAATTCCATTAATAGGTATATACCCAAGGGAACATAAATCATTCTATTACAAAGATACACACGTGTGTATGTTCACTGCAGCACTATTTACAATTGCAAACACATGGAATCAACCCAAATGACCATCAACAATAGACTGGATGAAGAAAATGTGGTACATATACACAACAGAATACTATGCAGCCATAAAAAGGAATGAGATCATGTCCTTTGCAGGGACATGGATGAAGCTGGAAGCCATTATTCTCAGCAAACTAACGCAGGAAGAGAAAAGCAAACATCACATGTTCTCACTTATAAGTGGGAACTGAACAATGAGAACACATGGACACAAAGAGGGGAACATCACACAGTGAGACCTATCGGGGTTGAGTCGAGGGAAGGAAAGCATCAGGAAAAATAGCTAATGCATGCTGGCCTTAATACCTATGTGATGGCTTAATAGGTGTAGTAAACCACTACGGGACATGTTTACCTATATAACAAAACTGCACATCCTGCACATGTACCCCAGAACTAAAAAGATTAAAAAAAAGAATGGAGGGAAAATGCTCCAAAACTTATGATTATTTTCTTTATTTGCGTTTATCACTTATTTTGTGCCAAGTTGTGATATATTATTAATCTTATCACTAATTCATCAAATCCATAACTAATAAAAACTTCAAATGCTCATTTAAAAATATATTTGTTTTTTAAAAAAATTTCTTCTAAAAAGAAATGGGATGCATGTGCAGAACGTGCAGGTTTTTTACATAGGTCTACATATGCCATTTTGGTTTGCTGCACCTATTGACCCATCATCTAAGTTCCTCCCATTAGCCTCCATCCCTCAACAGGCCCTGGTGTGTTTTGTTTTCCTGTGTCCATGTGTTCTCAATGTTCAACTCCCACTTATGAATGAGAACATGCAGTGTTTGGTTTTCTGTTCCTGTGTTAGTTTGCTGAGGATTATGGCTTCCCACTTCATCCACATCCCTGCAAAGAACATAATCTCATTCCTTCTTAAGGCTGCATAGTATTCCATGGTGTATATGTACTACATTTTTTTTATCCAGTTTATCATTGATGGGCATTTGGCTTGGTTCCATGCCTTTGCTATTGTAAATTGTGCTGCAATAAACATATGTGTGCCTGTGTCTTCATATTAGAATGATTTATATTCCTTTGGGTATATACTCAGTAATGGGATTGCTGGGTCAAATGGTATTTCTGGTTCTAGGTCCTTGAGGAATCACCATACTGTCTTCCACAATGATTGAACTAATTTACTTTCCCACCAACAGTGTAAAACATTTCTATTTCTCCACAGCCTTGCCATGATCTATTGTTTCCTGACTTTTTAATAATCACCATTCTGACTGTTGTGAGAGGGTATCTCATTGTGGTTTTGATTTGCACTCCTCTGATGATAGTGATGTTAAGCTTTTTTCATGTTTGTTGGCTGTGTAAATGTCTTTTTTTGTGAAGTGTCTGTTTACAGCCTTTGCCCACTTTTTGATGGGGTTGCTTGTCTTTTTCTTGTAAATATGTTTAAGTTCTTTGTACCTTCTGGATGTTAGACCTTTGTCAGATGGGTAGATTGCAAAAAATTTCTTCCATTTTGTAGATTGTCCGTTTACTCTGATGATAGTTTCTTTTGCTGTGCAGAAGCTCTTTAGTTTAATTAGATTCCATTTGTCAATTATGGCTTTTGTTGCAGTTGCTTTTGGTGTTTTTGTCATGAAGTCTTTGCCCATGCCTAGATTTTCTTCTAGAGTTTTTATGGTTTTGGGTTTTACATTTAAGTCTTTAATCCATCTTGAGTTATTTTTTGTATAAGATATAAGGAATGGGTCCAGTTTCAGTTTTTTGCATATGGCTAGCCAGTATTCCCAGCACCATTTACTGAATAGGAGATCCTTTCCCCATTGCTTCTTTTTGTCAGGTTTGTTGAAGATCAGATGGTTTAGATGTGTAGTGTTATCTGAGGTCTCCATTCTGCTCCATTGGTCTATATGTCTGTTGTAGTACCAGTATCATGCTGTTTTAGTTACATGGAGTATAGTTTGAAGTCAGGTAGCATGATGCCTCCAGCTTTGTTCTTTTTGATTAGGGTTATCTTGGCTATATGGGGTCTTATTTGATTCCATATAAAAATTAAAATACTTTTGTCTAATTCTGTGAAGAATGCCAGTGGTAGTTAGATGAGAATAGCACTGAATCTATACATTACTCCGGGCAATATGGCCATTTTCACGATATTAATTATTCCTGTTCATGGGGATGGAATGTTTTTCCATTTGTGTCCTCTGTTATTTCCTTGAGTAGTGGTTTGTAGTTATTCTTGAAGAGGTCCTTCACATCCCATGTTAGCTGTATTTCTAGGTATTTTATTCTCTTTGTAGCTATTGTAAATGGGAGTTCATTCATGATTTGGCTCTCTGCTGTCTATTGTTGGTGTAAAGGAATGCTTGTGATTTTTGCAAATTGATTTTGTATCTTGAGACTTTACTGAAGTTGCTTATCAGTTCAAGAAGTTTTTGGTCTGAGATGATGGTGTTTTCTGAATATAAAATCATGTTGTGTGCAAATAGAGACAACTTGACTTCCCCTCTTCCTATCTGAATGCACTTTATTTCTTTCTCTTGCCTGATTGCCCTGGCCAGAACTTCCAATACTATGTTGAATAGGAGTGGTGAGAGTGGGCATCCTTGACTTGTACTGGTTTTCAAAGGAAATGCTTCCAGATTTTGCTCATTCAATATGATTTGGGCTGTAAGTTTGTCGTAAATAACTCTTATTATTTAGAGATTTGTTCCATGAATACCTAGTTTATTGAGAGTTTTTAACATGAAGCAATGTTGAATTTTATCAAAGGCCTTTTCTGCCTCTATTGAGATAATCATGTGGTTTTTGTCTTTGATTCTGTTTATGTGATTGATTACATTTATTGATTTGTATATATTGAACCAGCTTTGTACCCCAGGTATGAAGCCACCTTGATTGTGATGGATATGTTTTTTTATGTGCTGCTGGATTCAGTTTGCCAGTATTTTGTTGAAGATTTTTACACTGATGTTCATCAGGGATATTGGCCTGAAGTTTTTTGTTGTTGTGTCTCTTCTCAGTTTCGGTATCAGGATGATTCTGGCATCATAAAATGAGTTAGGGAGGAATTCCTCCTTTTCAGTTATTTGGAATAGTTTCAGAAGGAATGGTACCAACTCTTCTTTGTATTTCCGGTAGAATTCAGCTGTGAATCCATCTGGTCCTGGGCCTTTTTTGGTTGGTAGGCTATTAATTACTGCCTCTATTTCAGAGCTTGTTACTGGTCTATTCAGGGATTCAACTTCTTACTGATTTAGTCTTGGTAGGGTGTACGCATCCAGGAATTTATCCATTTCTTCTAGATTTTTAGTTCACTTGTGTAGAGGTGTTTATGGTATTCTCTGGTGGTAGTTTGTATTTCTGTGGGGTCAGCGATGATATCCCCTTTGTCATTTTTTATTGTGTCTATTTTATTCTTCTCTCTCTCCTTATTTATTCGTTCAACTAGCAATCTATTTTGTTATTTTATTCAAAAAACCAGCTCCTGGATGCGTTGATTTTTGGAGGGATTTTCGTGTCTCTATCTTCTTCAATTCTTTTCTGATCTTAGTTATTTCTTGTCTTCTGCCAGCTTTTGGATTAGTTTGCACTTGCTTCTCTAGCTCTTTTAATTGTGATGTTAGGGTGGCAATTTGAGATCTTTTTGGCTTTCTGATGTGGGCATTTAGTGCTATGAATTTGCCCCTTAACACTGCTTTAGCTATGTCCCAGAGATTCTGGTACACTGTCTCTGTTCTCATTGGTTTCAGAGAACTTCTTGATTTCTGCCTTAGTCTCTTTATTTACCTAGGAGTCATTCAGGAGCAGGTTGTTCAATTTCCATAAAATTGTGTGAGTTTAAGTGAGTTTCTTAATCCTGAGTTCCAATTTGATTGCACTGTGGTCTGAGAGACTGTTATGATTTCAGTTTGTTTGCACTCATTGAGGAGTGTTTTACTTCCAATTATGTGGTAGATTTTAAAATAAGTGTCATGTGGCACTGAGAAGAATGTATATTCTGTTGATTTGCTGTAGAGAGTTCTGTAGACATCTACTAAGTCCACTTGATCCAGAGCTAAGTTCGAATCTTGAATATCCTTGGTAATTTTCTATCTTGTTGATTTGTCTAATACTGACAGTGGGGTGTTAAAATCTCCTACTATTATTGCGTGGGTGTCTAAGACTCTTTGTAGGTCTCTAAGAACTTGTTTTATGAATCTGGGTGCCCTTGTATTGGGTGCATATATATTCTTGTTGAATTGTTCTTTTTACCATTATATAATGCCCTTCTTGTTGAATTGTTCCTTTTACCATTATATAATGCCCTTCTTTTTTTGTTGTTTTATTCAACAAAATATCTTTTTTGATCTTTGTTGGTTTAAAGTCTGTCTTGCCAGAGATTAGGATTGCAACCCCTGATTTTTTTTTGCTTTCCATTTGCTTGGTAAATTTTCCTCAATCCCTTTATTTTGAGCCTGTTTGTGTCTTTGCATGTAAGATGGATCTCTTGAATGCAGCACACAAATGGGTCTTGACGCTTTATCTAGTTTGCCAGTCTGTGTCTTTTAGTTGAAGCATTTAGACCATTTACATTTAAGGTTAGTATTGCTATGTGAGTTTGACCCTGTTACCGTGATGCTATTTGGTTATTTTGTATGCTAGTTGATGCAGTTTCTTCACAGTGTCATTGATCTTTATATTTTGGTGTGTTTTCACAGTGGCTGGTACTGGTTTTTCCTTTCCATATTTAGTGCTTCCTTTAGGAGCTCTTGAAAGGCAGGCCTGGTGGTGATGAATTCCCTCAGGATTTGCTTGTCTGAAAAGGATTTTATTTCTCCTTTACTTTTGAAATTATTTTGGATAGATACGAAATTCTAGGTTGAAAATTCTTTTCTTTAGGGATGTTGAATATTGTCCCCCCATCTCTTCTGGCTTGTAAGGTTTCTGTTGAGAGGTCCACTGTTAGTTTGATGGGCTTCCCTTTGTAGACGACCTGGCCTTTCTCTCTTGCTGCCTTTAACAGTTTTTCCCTGATTTCAACCTTAGAGAATCTGATGATTATGTGTCTTGGGGTTGATCTTCTCATGGGTATCTTAATGGTGTTTTCTGTGTTTGCTGAATTTGCATGTTGGCCTGTCTTGCTAGGTTGGGGAAATTCTCCTGAATAATATCCTGAAGTATGTTTTCCAGCTTGTTTCCATTTTCTCCATCTCCTTCTGATACTCCAATCAATCGTAGGTTCAGTCTTTTTATGAAGTCTCATATTTTTTGGAGGCATTGTTCATTCCTTTTCATTCATTTTTCCCCATTCTTGTCTTCATGTCTTATTTCAGTAAGGTGATGTTCAACTCTGATATCTTTTCTTCCACTTGGTCGATTCAGCTGTTGATACTTGTGTATGCTTTATGAAGTTCTCATGCTGTGTTTTTCAGCTCCATCAGGTAGTTTATGTTCCTCTCTAAACTGGTTATTCTAGTTAGCAATTCCTCTAACATTTTATCAAGGTTCTTAGCTTCTTCATATTGGGTTAGACCATGCTCCTTTAGCTCATCATAGTTTTTTATTACCCACCTTCTGAAGCCTACTTCTGTCATTCATCCATTTGATCCTCCACTCAATTGATGGAGACTGTCTCCATCAAGCACCCTTGATGGAGACAGTCCAATCATTTGGAGGAGAAGAGGCACTCTGGCCTTTTGGGTTTTCAGCATTTTTTTTGTTGCTTCTTTCTCATCTTTGCGAGTTTGTCTAGTTTTGGTCTTTGAGGCTGCTGACCCTTGGAAGGGTTTTCTGTGGAGGCCCTTGTTGTTGTTGATACTGTTGTTGTCACTTTGTGATTGTTTTTCTTTCAATTGTCAGGTCCCTCTTCTATAGGGCTGCTTCAGTTTGCTGGGTGTTCGCTTCAGGTCTTTTTCATCTGATTTGCTCCCACACCTGAATATGTCACTCAAGGAGGCTGGAGAGCAGCAGTGATGGGTGTCTGCTCCTTCTTCTGGGTCCTCTAACCTCAAGGGCACCAACCTGATGCCAGTAGGATCACTCCTGTATAGGGTGTCCTGACAACCCTGTTGGAGGGTCTCACCCACTTGGGTGGCACTGGGAGCAGGACCTCTTTAACGAAGCACTTTGTGCCTTGGTGGAGAGGGTGTGTTTCACTGAGGGGAAACCCACTTGTCTGAGCTTCCCAGATTCCTCAGAACTACCAGGAGGAGAGGCTAAGTCTGAGAGTGTAGCTACCCCTCCCTCTAGGAGCTGAGGTCAAGAGAGATCTGAATTCTGTCCCTGAGCCTCTGGCTGGAGTTATTGGAGATCCTGCAGGGAAGCCCCACCCACTGAGGAAGGATGGGTCAGGGTTAGCCCTGAAGAGGCACTCTGGCTGCTGACTGCCACAGCTGGTGTGTTGGGCTGTGGGGACAAGCTTTGAGACCAAGCTGTCCAACCTCCCTGGCTCCAGTAGGGGAAAAGTGCAGCCTGGAGCTATAGAAATGGGTGCTGCATTTCCCCCACCCAAGGAGATTAGCGTGTTTGGCAGTTAGGAGTCCCAGTGCCAGATGCTGCCTCTGCCCCAGAGGAACTCAAAGGGCTTAGACAGCAGGCAGCAGAAGCCTGTGCTGGTCACCCCTCCCCTAGAGAGTTCCATAGGCTTATGTAGATTCCAGCTGAGAGGCCATAATAATCTGTGCATTCTGGGTTGGGATGCTAGGCCTCGCTGGCGTGGGTTCACAAGTGGGATCTTCCCACCCACGAGTTGCACAGTTCCATGGATAAAGCAGTTTCCCCAGCTGGGTAGCCTGCTCACTTGCCACCTCCTTTGGCTGGGGGAGGGGGTTCCCCTTTCCCATGTGGCTCTCAGGTGGGCCGCTGCTGCACCACACTGCTCTTCCTTCTCTCTGTGGGTCATGCCAGCCTTCTAGTCAATTTTGATGAGAGAATCTGGATACTTTGGTTGCTGATGAAGGATTCCCACACTTATGGTTTTATTCAATGGGAGCCTCTGAATGCAGTTGCTTCTTTTGGCCCCACCTCTATAAATATTTCTTTAATGTTATTTGTCTTTCCCTTTAACATATTCTATAGAAAGATTTCAATGCAGAAGATTAATACTTCAAACATATCAATCAATATTTTCTTTTTTTTTCAAAGCTGGAGTCCCAAGTAAACCAGGCATTCCCAAATTGCTAGAAGGGAGTAAAAATTCAATACAGTGGGAGAAAGCTGAAGATAATGGAAGTAGAATTATATATTATATCCTTGAGATAAGGTATGTGTGTTTGCAAAGTACTTTGTAAACTACAAAGAATAAAGCAGGTAATTATAAAGTGATCAAAAGTAACACTATTTACGAAAATGTGTTTATATAGAAACACAAAGACCTTTAGTTTAAGGACCTAAATGATGCATAACATGCATCATTATGTTCTTTGCTCAATTCCTAGAGATTGGTCTTGGCACGCTAACTATGGAACAGATCACATCATTCTCAGAAATCTGTAACTGCTCATTGACACTTTATGGAAATTGTTTGATCACAGGCTTATGCAGCCAATATTTACTTAATATCAGTTTTGTTTAAAACACTTAGCTGATGTTTAATGTTAAATGATGATGGCATGTAAATTTCTGAAGATAATTTGCTTTAGCAAGGTGAATACTCTCTGGTGAGAATTGGCAATGAAATAGATATTTTTCATACTATAAAATTAGGTCAAGTTCTGAAATGGTCTGAAGCATATAAGTCACACAGGATTCTCTGTTCATTGTGAAGACTATAGTTTGCCGTGTGTTTCCAGGGACTGAAAACACATCATCGATGAAAACCAAACACTGATGAACAGCCTCAGACCTAGCCAGTACGGGGAGCACAGTGAACCATAACTGGCTCAGAAGGACTGATTTCATGCCAACTTGAGGGGAGAATTCCAAATTCCAAAGACACTTCTCTCACAGGACTATGAAACCATCTTTTAAGAAGTTCCAAGGACAAAAGTCACTTCCATAATTATAGTCCTGGCACCTTGATCTTTAGATCTGTTTTTGCTTCATCTGGCTCTGGCATTCCCATAACCTTAAAAAATGATCCTGCTCATACTAGAGAATTCCCTTGGCCATATTTCTAATGGAGACCTTCTTGAAGTTTCTGTTACTGCTTTTCATGCAGAGTGAAATACATTCTAACCCGCAGAATTATCTTGGTGGCTTGTGACTGTAATTGTGTTCATTAGTCAAGTCACACATCAGGTTTTTGCTAGGGCCTCTTTAGTGTGTTACCCTGAGTAACACCTTAGGTGTTACTAAAGTGACTCCATCAAATACTCTGCATACTCCTTGTCCCAGGTCTCCACTATCAGGATGTGGACTATGGAATGACTAAATGACTGTTGTAACTTCAGTATCTCAAAATAAGTCCTTCAGTCAGGACACTCTAGTTAGACTTTGTGTACTTGCTGACAGGGTAGTGGAAGTGCCAAGTGCATGAACTTGGGAGTTGAACAAACCTTATTAGTTTCTAGAGCTGCCACAACAAAGGACCACCAATTGGGTGGCTTGAAACAGCAGACATTTATTCTTACAGCTGTAGAGGTTAGAAGTCTGAAACCAAGGTATCAGTGGGACTGTGCTTGTTCTATGGTTCTAGGGAAGAATCCATCTTTGCCTCCTAGCTTCTGCCATCTGCTGGCTGTCTTTGGTATTCCTTGGCTTGTAGATGCATCACTCTTACCATCACCTCCTTCATCACAAGGTTCTCTGTGTCTAAATTTCCCTCTTCTTATAAGAGCCCCAGTAATTGGATTAGGGTCCACCGTAAACTAGTATGATTTCATCTTAACTTGATTACATTTGTCAAGATCTTATTTCCAAACCAGGTCACATAAAATATTCTGAGTGGGCATGAATTTTGGGAGGACACGACTCTATCCAGTACACAAACCATGTTTAAGACCTTGTTCTTTTTCTTTTTTGAACTTACGTTTCCTCATCTGTAAAATGGAGCTGATAACATCTATTCATCTCTTTAGGTTGTTGTGGACTCAGTGAATTGAAACAACATTATGTAAAGCCCCAGTACAGTATGTTGTAAATAAAAGGTGCTCAACTGATATAAAAATTCTTCCTTCTTTTCTCAATGGCCACTGTGTAGAACCATCTCACAAATTCTTAAGGGCCTCTTTCTTTTGGATGAGAGTATTTTTGGTTAAACAATGAAATTGCCAGTGCTGAACATGAGACTTCATAAAATGCGTAAAAACACTCTGCCCTAATGCTTTGCTCAGGATGGTCTTTAAAGGGACCCTCAGCTCCTGGGAACAGCTGTGACCAACTCTGCTGCCCTGTTGCTCCTCATGTTCTTACCCTTTCCCTGCCTCCTATAAGGGCCAGTCCTCACTCTCTGTTAGCCTTCAGAAGGATGAGTTAATTAGCAGGAACAGAACCAGATTCTCTCATGTATCCCAAGCTTACTGTGGATTGGTGCCAAGTCCTGAAACTATTGGTGCCAGGTCTGAAAAGTTTAAGACCTGAAATGTTCTTCACTGTTGGAGAAGACATAAATGGAAGACCTTGAGCTTGCCTTTAATGATTCTGTAAAAAGTCATTCTAATTACTTGTTTTGAACCCAGCCCTTGTGCTCTTTCCATGTTTCATATAAAAAAAAATTGGATTGACTTTGAGATAGGGTGTAGGTCAACACAAAAGGAAGCAACAAACCTCGGAATCTCAGATATAATGATAACTTTGGTAGCTGAACTGTCACACCTTCCTTATCAATTTTGTATTCTGTATGTTATCCATTATGGTGTAAGTAAGCTACAAATAATGTAAAAGACTGAAAATTAAGAAAATGGAAACTTCCCAGTTAAAAATCATGGAATAATTGTCTTATAGGTTTGGAATTCTGAAGAAAGTTTACTTGTGCAATTAGTAGGAAAAAGATGCTCAGCTCTCTCCTGACCACTGATCATTCACAGCTTTTTTGGTGGGCTGAGTTGACTGACTCCATGCCTCACTAGGGTCACTATAAAACCACACTTGTTCTGTAGCCAGATTACAGGGGAGGAATGAGGTCAAGGATAAAGTGTGCCAAAGGACACTCTCTGGAGTTCAGTCACCAAGAAGATCTATGAACAACTAGAAATAACATGTCTGTTGTGATGTATATGTTCTATATTTACCATTTTACTGTTTCTTTTGCAGAAAGAGTACTTCAAATAATTCACAGAACCAGAATTTAAGGTGGAAGATGACATTTAATGGATCCTGCAGTAGCATTTGCACATGGAAGTCCAAAAATCTGAAAGGAATATTTCAGTTCAGGGTAGTAGCTGCAAATAATCTAGGGCTTGGTGAATATAGTGGAATCAGTGAGAATATTATATTAGTTGGAGGTATGTTACCGTGTCTGCCTACACACTAGCTTATTACCTAAAGGTTCAGTAGTAAATATCAGTACGTTCTTAACATTAGCAGTAAACAGTGACTATATACATGTGTGTGTGTATGTATATATATCCAAACTATTAAAGTATTCCATTCATGTGATGTGATCTTTCTAAAACATCATTATCATCATGTCATTTTTTTCTCCCCAGTAATAATCAGCTACCCCCTTAATTCCTACTGCATCAATTCCATGCTCCTAACTAGGCTTCCAAGGCTGTTCACGATCTGTTCTATGCAGACTTATTTTTCTATTCACATTATACCAGCCTCATTACCATTCTCACACTATATACAGCAGGCCTAAGATCTTTGTTTCTTCCCCAGTAGCTACCTCTTCCACTGTGTATCTTATTTTAGTTTATGATATATTGTCTTTCTAATCACATAGGTAGGAAGTCTCGGTGTCACATGTAATTTTTCCCTGTACTCAGTCATCAGGCCCTATTGATTTTATCATCTTGATTTCTCTCTGATGAGTTCTTATCTTCCTCTTTCCACCTTGGCTTTCCTCATTTAAGGTGTCATTTCTTGCCTGTGCCCTTGCCTTACTCACATTCCTGACAGTTAAGTCTAGTTGAAGCACAAGCTGGGTTACTTAACCCCTTTCTGAAATACCCACAATGGCTCTCCATTCACTGCTTTCAAAACCAACTACAAACTTCTCTGTGGCATGTACGGTCTCCCATAACTTGTCCTCCAATTGTGGCCTAACTTTTCCAATATTTATGTCTGTGCTGTAGCCACATCAGACTGGTAAAAAGCTTTTATGTCACTTGTTCTTTGGCCTTGTGTTTGCTTCAGCCTAGAAGACAAGTCCCCACCACCTACCCTGTGCTCCTTAGCTGAGATTTCCTTTACTTCATTTTCTGCCAGTTGAAATTCTTCTTGTCCTTTAAGACTTAAATGAATCTATCATAATGCTTAACTGATGCTCCTTAGTCAAATGAATTATTGCATTTTATATACTCACATGCTGTATAAAACTTACATTATTCTTATTTGTATTAGAGTTACTTGTCTACAGAATCATGCTGATTTGTATTACAGTTAGTTGTCTACAGAATCATTCTTATTTGTATTATAGTTAGTTGCCCATAGTTAGTTGTATACAAAAGTTTGCTTCCCAGCTCAGCAAACTTTCTGAAAAGAACCAAATAGTAAATATGTTAGACTTTGCAGGCTACATCTGATCTCTGTTCTTCTTTTCTTTTTCTCTTCTTCTTCTCTTTCTCTTTCTTCTTACAAATAACACTTTAAAAATGTAAAACTTATTCATCACTAATAGGGGGTACAAAATCAGGCTATAGCCAGATTTGGTCCTCATGGCATAGTTTGCCAGACTCTGGCCTACATGTTTGTTTCCTCTACACAACTAAAACTACCTAAGGGAAATTACCATGTTTATTCCTCAGTTTAATATCCATGAAATTGAATATGTATGAAGATATTATAAAAAATATTAATGCCAACTATTTTGATATGAAGACTGAGATTTCTTGGCTCTAAATATATTAAAAAGATATACATGTGTGTCCTCAGTAATTTTAAAATAGAAGATTGAGTGGATATATTCCAGTAGTTTGTTGGTAAACTAGCTCTCTGAAAAAAAACCAAAAAACAAAAAACAAAAAACAAAACCTTGATTTTGGTTTCACATGGAATAAATATTTTCTGTATGGATGCTTTCAAGCTACCAACTGTCTAGAAAACAACTGGCTTACAAAAATCCAGTAGTAGCTAGCTCTGCCATAGTACTCTGTGTTCTTAGGTAGAACTGGGGCTGTTTAGCTTTAATCTATGGATTAATTTCTTTTTCTCATTTTTATCATTAGATGATTTTTGGATACCAGAAACAAGTTTCATACTTGCTATTATAGTTGGAATATTTCTGATTGTTACAATCTCACTGACCTTTGGTAAGTATAATCGAATTTTAAAAATAAGCAACAAACTGTTTACTTAATCACACCTGATTGGTTTATCTCTTAGTTGACCTAACCTCCCATATGAAATATTACCTGATTAAGTTAATAAAATTTACAAGGTTACCTTTGGTTATACATTCATAACTACAAACTTCTGTGAATTGTTTTCTGATCTAGGCATAACCATTTTGTAAAAAATATATATGTACATTTCATGGTATACTTTAGATAAAACTACTTACAAGGGCACCAACTTTTAGCTTTCTTTAAAATGTTATTTGTTTCCAATTGGCTGCATACAAATGTTTTGTGGCTTATAGTTTGGAATAAATAAAAGAAAAATAACCCTGGCTACAGAAAAAAGTATAGGATTAATGGGAGGCCAGTGACAATCTTTGGTTGGGATAGTTTTGGTTTCTAAGCAGACAGGCTGGTTTGGAATGAGTAAGGCCTCTGTTGCAGAAGATCCATTTCTGGCTTGTGGGATCCACTCTTGCTTTCAGACATCTGATCTGCTTATTTCAAATCCCTGCTCATTTACAATTGACCAGGAAAGCAGAAAAATTAGGTAAGGCAGACAGAAAGCTATTTTTTAATAAGAAGATTTACTTTAATGATGATAAAATGCAGTGACAACCTCAAAGGAATGGTCAAGTATTGGACTTTTAGTTATCAGGTGATCATACATTCTTGTTTATTTCAGTTTCAGCACAAATATTAATAGCATTTTCTTTCAGTCCTCAAACTGTCCAGGTTTGGCTTGTAAGATATATGGTCCCCTGTCTATTGCTAATATTGAGAGTTTCCAACACACTAAATCATTAAAAGAAGGGCATGATTCTTACCAGAAAAGAACACTCAAACACATCTTAAGAAAGTTGTGGCTTATTTTGTTCACAAATAGAGGTAAGCTACAAGGGAAAGTTGATGGAAAAGTCACAAACATAAAGTTGAACTCTCAGGATAAAGAAAGCCAACACTTCACTGTGTTCTAAATCTTTATTTTTTTCTGCAAACTGATTGGAGTCACAATCTATATGAGAGCACTCTGAAGCTTAATTTGAGATTTTTTTTTTCAAAGGTTCCACCCAGACAATATGTGAAACTCCTTCAGCAAACTTGGAAAGCTAAAAATTTCAGCTGACCCTGCCAGGATTTTAACCTGTGGTTCCAGAGAGTCTAAGTATTGCACAGCTGATGTTTGTGCCACTAAGCCAGCCCCTCCAGAATTACGCATATGACTGCAGTATATTTGGCAGTTGGCATATAGGCTTGACTGCTTGTCTGCTTTCCTACTGGGAAGGAGTATTACACGAAGAATCCCTCAGCTGACCTTTGCTTGCTTTCTTGTGCATCATCATTGTTTAAACCCATAACTCTAGTGGATGAACATGAGATAATTGCAGACAACCTATTGTGCTTCCAAGACATCCTCTGGATATCTGACCTTCTCAGGACTTAAAGGTCTTTATTCCTGTTTGAAAATTCACGAGTTTTTGAGTCTAGCTAAGCTAATTCAGTTCTTTGCTTTTAGCAGCAGTGCATGTGGTTTTACTAGTAAGAGTGTGTGCGTGTATGAGAAAAGATTGAGTCATTAAAATAACAGAAATTCTCAATTATTTTAATATTTGTATCATGCTGAGAGCACTCAGTGGTTATACTTACAAAATTAAGACAGTTTTAAAAATGAGTATCGACAGCCTTTGCTTCTGAGTGATATATCTAATGTACAACATTAGTCTTCTGCTTCTGCTGGGGGTAGAGGGAGATGTAAGCCTGTAAAATACAACTGTTGGTCTCAGGAGCTTGCCGTTTAATGAAGGAGGTAAGACATGCCTGTGTGGAAAGATAAATAGCAAGATATGTGTTAAATAATAAGAAAAGACAATAGTAGATGAAATAAACAAGACTGCATAGGATAAGTGCTCATGAAGAGGCACAGTTGGTCTTCTGAAGTTCAGAAAGATCAGCAGAAGTCGCAGAGGTTTCAGAAGGCATCATTGAAGATGTGGGCTTACACTGGGCATTTAAAAGTGAAGCAAGGTGGTGAGAACGTTTCAAGTATGAAAAATTAATTTAGTCAAGGTACTTGTGATCTTTCATTGTGTAGTCCCTCAAATTGAATTTCATGTGAATAAAATTTTAATTTCTTGAGTATGGAAGCTACTGTGAAATTAAGTTAAATTTTAATGATCATCTTTCAAAGCACGCTTACTATTTTCAACTTCTGAGCCGATATTCCAGTACAGATGAATGATCTTATTGGCGTAATTATATTTTAACATTAAAAAATACATTTTCTTTTTTATCATAAAACTAATACTGCTTATTATATAAAGAAGACAATACAAATCACTCATGATTCTACAACTAGGGCAGACCACTGCTAATATTTGGTAAGCTTCTTTCCGGTACTTTTTTCTATATATTTGAGTGTGCGTATATGAACAACAAAGATATACACTCTTGTACTCTGCAAAAAAAAAAGAAAAAAAAAAAAAACTCCCATTACACTGAAAGCATTTCCTTTTCTACTGAGGAGTATAACCTGGATATGACTGAACTCAAATATGAATCTGTTTCACTAACAATTATGTTTGTTTTGGTTTATTCTGACTCAAGTTTATGGGTGATTTTGACAAATTAGTTTTAATATTAAGATACTTTGTTTATAACAGTAAGAAATACATTAAACTTTAAGAAGTGAGATTAAAAGTGATGTAGTATGATTTGTGTGCTTTTATATGGCTTTTTACTGGGATTTAATTAGTTTTTATGAGCATATTTTAAAATCAAATTATGAAAACTTCTATAACTATTCTATCAATACTGTTCTTACATAAAAACATTTAAAATGCACTGTTAACATTTCCAAAGAAATAAAGAAGCAATATTTTACTTTGTAAATTATGTCATTTTTTCCTTTATAGTCTGGCATAGAAGATTAAACAATCAAAAAAGTGCCAGGGAAGGGCCGACACTGCTTATAAACGAAGACCAGGAGTTGGCTGAACTGCGAGGTCTGGCAGCTGGAGTAGGCCTGGCTAATGCCTGCTATGCGATACAGTACGTAGCTTTGGCCATCATTATGGAGCACCTAGGCAAAGAGTGGGCAATAGCAACGAGAGTGCCTATGAATTCTTCATTGCCCAGGACTGTCATGGTTTATAACCATTTTTCTGGCATAATTATTAATAACTTCCTCTTCCACTCTCAAATGTGGAATGGATGGCAAATTATGTGGTTATAAAAAAATACAGAAAAATCCATTATTTTCCAGTGTTTTATCATGTAGCTCAAAAACAAATCAAAGAAGGGGAAAAATACTATATTGATGAGAATAGATGATAACATGATTGGTTCACCTGGGGGCAGTGTTTGAGAGGAGAAGAGTTCCAGGAACCGTGTGTATGTGGTCAGCCCTAAGTCAGTGTTACTCCATTTCAGAAGGTGTATGATGATTGCCCACAAAACCTTCTTAAGACAGATGAGTTTTGAACTTTTGTTGTCATCATAATTAAGGAAAATATTCAAGTGTCTTATGCAAAGGTTTATTATATTAGGATCTATGCAAAAAGGAATTACATGGTCATAGGCCTTGCTTTCAGAAATGTGTAATGCTGAGATGTAAAAACAAAGGATTTGAAGTAGACACAAAGGTGATCTAAATGAGCTGTTTAGAGGTGACTTTCCTTTGATCAAATATCTGCTACTCAAGATTCTCTATTCAAAATTGAAAGCATTTTTAATATGGCAGCTTTCCCCCACCTTGTAGTGTTCCAAGTGAGAAACTTGGCTTTCTAAAAGTTAACCTTATGGCGATGGGGTTGATATTTTTTGGTCATAGTAAATTTTGTTTTGCATAAGATGTCACATGTGTCAAATAGTTAAAAGAAAAGCTTATAAACCCAGATGCATTTGTACTAATTTGCAATAGCTTTTTACACAAATTGGTAATCTGAAGAAGTTAATATCTACTAACTTTGACACAACAAGTAACAATAAAAGTCTTGAGGCAATGCATACTCATGTATGTTTTTATCAAAATTAAGTGGACTATCATGCTCTGTCTGGGTAAAAGGTGGTAGTATAGGAAAGTATATTAGGAACACAAAGCTCCATGTCACCATGTCACATAGAACACACAGTGCCACAAAGCCATGGGATATTTTTCTCTCTCAAACACAATTACCAATACCAACACAAATTTGTATACCCTATATATGCGGAGGGTGGGGAGACAAAAATATTGCTATTTTACAGTACTCTTCCAACGCAAGAGGAGATTGAAAATCTTCCTGCCTTCCCTCGAGAAAAACTGACTCTGCGTCTCTTGCTGGGAAGTGGAGCCTTTGGAGAAGTGTATGAAGGAACAGCAGTGGACATCTTAGGAGTTGGAAGTGGTGAAATCAAAGTAGCAGTGAAGGTAATGTGGATCTTCGAACCCCTTGAGACATTATATCACCATATCTACAAGGACTGACATGGATATAATTATAATAAAAGTTGAGTGCTCTTTGTTGAAAAGAGGACTGGTAGAATGCCGAAGCCTATCCATAGCTATAGAAATCACATTTTAAAGAAGCATTTCCTACATAGGAACACTATCTGTAATCAGCAATCTCCAGGGTTTGCATTACCTCTAAGGCTACTAATTAGCTAAGACCTATCAGACAATCATTTTCCTTCAAACATGCCATAAGAGAACTGGAGGTATAAAACACATTCTTAAGGTACTAGACCAAGGGTTAGCAAACCTTTCCTTAAATGGGCAGATAGTAAATGTTTTAGATTTGCTGGCCATACAGACTGCCGTCGTATTGTCATAGACAATATGTAAATAAATGAGTGTGGCTATGTACCAATAAAACTTTATCTATGAACACCAAAATTTGAATTTTGTATCATTTTTGTATGTTATGAAATAGTAGTATTCTTTTGACTTTTTCAACCATTTAAAAATGGAAAAACCATTTTCAGGTCGTAGGCTATACAAAAAGAGGTAACAGTCTGGATTTGGCCCACAGGCTGTAGTTTGTCAGTCTCAGACTACATGATTATTTATCACGGTATATTTAATGTATTTTTAAGGAAGCACCGGATATACTGTTATGTTTTTGTAAAACTTTCCTTTGATAAAGGAAGGATGAATCTTTTATGTAATTGAGCAGTATCCTCGATTACTTGAGATATATTGCTTTGAGGGTGAGCTATACAACTAGACAAGTTGGCAAAATTCTCTCTGCTTCCAAATGATGTAATTTAAAAGTTCTTTAACTTACTCCCACCTTGACTGTTTTAAACAAATGTTTATTTCTCACATAACAAGATGACTGCTGGCTTTGGTTCAGGATAGTGTGTCAGGTCAGAGCCAGTATCTCTGAAATTTTCTTGGCTATTGTTCATGCTTGCTGCCTCATTGTTCCAAGATGGCTGCCAAAGAAGCAAGCATCACATTTTCATTCAGGCCAGGGAGAGGGGGAAAGATGGTGGGAAATGTACATGTGCAGGAAGGCAAAAGTCTTCAAAGCTCCCTCCCTGCCTCAGCAGTTTTTCTCTTATATACCATTGACCATCACCGAGTTATATGACCACCCCAATTTCCAATGGAGGGGAGAATTTCAGAACACAGTTTTCTTTGTTAGCTTTGATCAATTGCTTGTAGCTGGGAACATTACCTCCGAGAAATAAATTGAACACAAGGAGACAGGGGAAATGTATTGAGAAAAAAATTTTGAAAATTAAGAAATTGGCCTAAACAACAAAACTTGGTCTCTTAAAATTTCTACCTTTTGGAGGAACATTGTGTAAATATTACTAGACCTTTTTATCTTGCATATTCTTCTACTAGCAATAACAGGAGGTAACATTTGAAAGGTTTATGTAATACATGCACATGCTTTATCTATGATCTATTTCCAGCTTTCAGGGTAGATATTATAAAACAAACAGAACAATCTCCATTAACCCACTGAGCTCACAGAAATGTTTGCTATACTGATTCCTGACTTGTTTTTATGTTGCACAGACTTTGAAGAAGGGTTCCACAGACCAGGAGAAGATTGAATTTCTGAAGGAGGCACATCTGATGAGGTAGTTCTGAAATAATTTTCTCTTGATATGGGTAAGAAGTTTTAAGTCCGCTTGACTTATTTTTAACATCCAAAATGACCTGACATAACAGATCATGCTGAAAACAAACATTTAAATGGAACTACATCTGCAGAGCAAGTAGTCTATAGAAGTCAGTTTTCTAAGCCTGGGTATAGGTACTTCTCAGGCAAAACGTTCTCCTTTCTTTTATCTTCAACAAGGAGAATGTTTTGCAAGTGACTTCTGAAGCTGTTTGGCTTTTGACACACTTGTGTTCATCTATATGTGTGATAATGGTCAAGTATACCCAGTAAGAAAGAGTTCTCTCAAATGCTGTAATGTCAATGAAAATATCCCTTGTCTTAGTAAAGTTGTCTGCAACTTTGAGTTTGTGGTCATAAAAACTGCTCAATCACATCTTAAAGGGAAGACTTGAGGCAGTGGTTGATTGGGTCTCAAGCTCTGGGTTCCAAGTATTAGGTTAGGATTTACTTGGTTTAATGTCTTGAGAAAACTGTGTAGCCAAACCTGCATTTCTGAGTTGTCTTCCTGAAAGGGAGAGGATATATTTCATGCCTATAATGACCCAAAGCACAATGTTTTACAATATCTTTTCAAGGAGGCTACTAGTTAAAATTGCTTTCTTTTCCAAAATATGCTCAATACAAATGTTATTTCTTCTAAAAACCAACCCATTTTATCCATACTCATGGCCACTAGGGGTTGCCACATTACCTCCTTAAGGTAAGGACACAAACCAGTATTTGGAAAATGAAGCATTTGGAAAAGTCAGGGGTTTTGAAGGAAACTATTGATAAAGAATTGCTGTACCCCATAAAGACCCTTGGCTAGGACTCCTGCCTCTGTCATGTCATCCTGTGTCTTTCCGCCTTTCAGCAGGTTTAATCATCCCAACATTCTGAAGCAGCTTGGAGTTTGTCTGCTGAATGAACCCCAATACATTATCCTGGAACTGATGGAAGGAGGAGATCTTCTTACCTATTTGCGTAAAGCACGCATGGCAACGGTAGGCAGCTGAGATCTAAATATTGGTTTCATACTGCAAATGCCCTATAATTCCCTATTAATTTTCTTTAAATTTAATAAACTGCAGTGGTAAAACCTTAGAAGACTTCTATGGGAAGAATTATTCTATTTCCTTCTTGTTAAATTTTGACAGTCAGGACCCTCAGTTAACATTCTGGCATTTTCTGATCATGTGAGCTTGAGCCTGCTTTTAGTATTTAATGGGAGAATAAGACCCTCATTGCCAGAATCACGTTTTTCTGGAGCACAGGGATCATGTGGAGTTGGAAAGCCATATCTCTATACTTAATCTATATGCCTGTCTGCCCCAAATTATATTTCCAGTACTGATGTCTTTACTGAGTACAGACTTGTATATCCCTCTCTATTTGACATATCTATTTGGATTTTAGTAGGCATCTCAAACGTATTTTGCCCTCAACAGAGCTCTCAATTTTGTACATCCTCCCCTACTCCACCCATCTAGTTCCTTGCTTTCTCTTTCCCTACATCCATGCTAACAAGCTCTGCCAGCAAAACGCAGCCACAGTCCTTCTTCTCTTGTATCCCTGGTACCTGGAGCAGTGGGTGGCACATTATGAGCCCTGAAAATACTGTGGAATAGCTGACAGGGCCAGGGGTAACTACCTGCAGGAACCTACTTTATACCTTAGATGAAAACACTTGAAATAAGGCAAGTCACCAAAGTTTAAATCTGGTGGATTTAAAACATTTTTTTTTCTATCATAGTAAACATCATGTGGCTAAAAATTTAAAATGTGTTACAAAGCATATGGTGAAAAACAGAAAGCCCCAGGCACTGCCTCATTCCTACCTCTCAGGCCCGCACATATCTTCTGGTATTTACTGCCAAGTTCCTAAATAGTCTGCTCATACTGACACATGTTGATTTTTAAATTTGGGATAAATTGACTGCCCACTATGGAAGAAAAGGATTTAACTCTTTTAGACTTCCTCATAATATACCTATCCAACCCCCACCACGCTACACGCAGGAAAACTTTGCTTGCCCCATCTTCCGACAGTTATCACAATTTGCAGATAAATCATCCTTCCAGGTTTGCATTATTAGAACTACTCTTAGTTATTATGATTATTTTTTGGAGCTGAATTATCCAAATGTTATTATTGTAAGTTTTTTTCCTTGGACTAGTCTAATAAATACCTCTTCTTTTTAATGAAAAAAAGAGGTATTTATTATGTAAACTCCTTGACTGAATTTTAACACTTTTCTCAATATGGTTAACAATATCAGATAATCCAGTACTTAATTTTTTTCTTGGACACTTCCTTCCTGGAAACAGTGTGCATACTTGTGCTCTAGGGTAGCTACACAGCTACTGTTGTAGGGGTTTCCTTCACATTTGCCCTGGGAATTTTCCTCAACTCTTGTCCATGTGGGGCTTTTTCCTTTTATCTCATGACATTTTGTCTGTTTGTTTTAGAAAAGAGAAAGTATGAGAAAGTATGCATGTGCAGCAAAAATCTGCTTTTTAAAAAAATTTTTGAGAAATTGTCCTTTATTTTTCCCTCACACTTGGTTGATAATTTGACTGGACTTTTATGTTGAAAACTTTTCGTTTTTTTTTTTTTTTGAGACAGAGTATTGTTGCTCTGTTGCCCAGATTGGAGTGCAGTGGCACGATCTTGGCTCACTGCAACCTCCTCCTCCGTGGTTCAGGCAATTCCCTGTGACAGAAAGTTATTGAATGAAATGGAGTCTTGCTCTGTCACCAAGGCTGGAGTGCAGTGGTGCAATCTTGGCTCACTGCAACCTCTGCCTCCCAGGTTCAAACACTTCTCCTGCCTCAGTCTCCTGAGTAGCTGGGACTACAGGCGTCTGGCTAATTTTTGTATTTTTAGTAGAGATGGGGTTCCACCATCTTGGCCAGGCTGGTCTTAAACTCCTGACTTCATGATCCACCCATCTCATCCTCCCAAAGTGCTGGGATTACAGGTGTGAGCCACCACGCCTGGCCTGAAAACTCTTCATCTAACAGATAAAGCCATTACATCTTTATTTCCTAGCTTCTACAATTGCCAATAAGAATTTTTATGCCATTCTGATTCCTGAACTTATTTTCAGTGGTCTGTTTTTTGCCCCCTCCCCTTCAAAAATTTGAGGAAAGTTTTATCTGTGGTACTGTTTACTTATAAGAGTACTTATAAGAAAAGTAACAGTTCCTTTGCTAATCATTCCCTTCAGTTCCAGGATTTTTTTTTCATTGTTTCTTTGATAATTAGTAAAATTCCTTATTCCTTCTATTTCTCTGTTCTAGAAATCCTGTTATAATGGACCGCTTTGCTTCATCTTCTTATTCTACTACCTGCTCTCTCCTATTTTCTAGCTTTTGTCATTTTGCTTTCTATTTTGATAGACTTCCTCAACTTTGTCCCCTGATCTTTTTGTAGAATTAAAAATTTTTGTTAACATATTTTAATTCTTCACAGACTTGTTTGTATTTTGACTGCATTTTAAAATAATATTCTGGTTTTGTTCACAGATGCAAAATTGCACTCATCTTTTTTTAGGATATTAATTATGTTTTTCAAAAAGTGTTAATTTGCTTCCTGAATTGTCTTGGCTTCCTTGTTTCTCTTTGTTTTGGAATCTGATTCGATGTGAGAATCTTCCTCAAATCTTTGGTATTCTTGGCTGGTTTCATATTTAATCTGAGCCTAACAAAATGATGGGAACCTCTGTGTCCAAGGAAGCTTCCTTTTGATGTTAGGTGGGACTTTGCTCTTCCACTGGGGGTCCTCGAGTGTCGGTAACTGAATCTCTTCCCTGACATATGCCAGTTTAACCTGGGAGGAAATCGCTCATTTCTTCTCTGGGCAGTAAATGCCTGATACATCAACTCACGGTGTTTAGAGGGGGCTGGAAGTCTCAAGGCTCAGTATGTGAACTCTCACTTAATTTTAATTCTCCCCATTTCAGTACAGTGCCTCAGTGTGACTGGTAGTATCTCTGAACTTGGAGTTATTTTGGTTCAGATTTCTGTTGCTTATTTGTTTCCTATAGACAAAAGACTTCATCTGTGGTAGAGGAATCTATGATTTAGTTAGGCCTTAAATAACCTAAACATTCTTCTTGCTTTCAGTCCTTCTTCTCATCCGTGTATTCAGGGATGCCTGCTGCCTCCCATTCTGAAGACTTTATGGGGATCCATAGTGAAAAACACCTCAATTCTTGCCTTTATTTTCCGTAGGCAGTCAGCTTTCATCTCTCTTGGCTCTGCTAAATTATCACTCCTCCATTTGCTTTCCCTCCTCTAGAATGCTTTGTCTGCTATGTCAGTTCTCCTGACATTTGATTTGCCCTTGTGAAATTATGAAAATTTTTCCTGTATTGCCATGTTAGTAAGGTTTGGGGAAAGAGTGGAACTGAAAATGCACACATTCAATCTCTCATCTAAACAATACATTTAATCTGTAGGTTTGTCTTGTTTTGTGGTGGGACTGGGGGTAAGAAAAGAGAAGAGAGGATGAAAAAGGATGGACAAAAACACATGGATCTATTTTTTCCAAATCATTTTGACTCAGCCAGGATCCTAATTTTATAAAGATTGGTTTTCAAATGCACTTCAGTTGTTCCACAGCCTTTCTTGGTGGCTGCCAAAGACAGCTTCCAGGGCTTCATCTCCATCACTGCAACCACAGAGATGTCATTAGGTGCTGAGGCAGAATGAGGGCCTGAGGCCTGAGGTGAGCCACCACAAATGCTCGCCCTCATGCTGAGTTCATTTGAGGCCAGGCTCTCTCCACATGAGGTGCTCAGAGGCACCATACCAGAAGAACCAGCAGAAGCCTTTTTCTGTCTCTCCCTGCATTCAAGGACTGTTTAGTTGGGTTGAATGCATAAGAATTGGCTGCAACTAGGCTCAGAAGCTTAGTCTAGTCCTTTGCTTTGAGGATTCAATTTCTTCATCAACAAAATGGAATATTGCATCAAAATCTTCTTAAGTCTCCTCTTCACATTTTTTTTTTTGAGGCAGACTCTTGCTCTGTGGCCCAAGTTGAAGTACAGTAGCATGATCTTGGCTAACTGCAACCTCTGCCTCCTGGGTTCAAGCAATTCTCCTGCCTCAGCCTCCTGAGAGGCTGAGACTACAGACATGTGCTACCATACCCAGCTAATTTTTTTTGTGTATATATATATATATTTTTTTTTTTTTTTAAGTAGAGGCGAGGTTTCACCATGTTGGCCAGGCTGGTCTCGAACTCCTGGCCTCAAGTGATCTGCCTGCTTTGGCTCCCCAAACTGCTGGGATTACGGAGCTATCACACCTGGACTTAACTTTTGTTAAAAGGATTGTATTAAGATAGAAAAAAGCAAAACAAA
Organism: Cacajao melanocephalus; assembly: GCA_963573385.1. NCBI lineage: Eukaryota > Metazoa > Chordata > Mammalia > Primates > Pitheciidae > Cacajao > Cacajao melanocephalus. The sequence goes on from CAUYLG010013705.1 coordinate 25,756, forward strand.
CAAACAAAATACTGTCAAATACAAGTATTCAGTAAATGTGCTGCCTTCCAGATAAAATTCAGTTCAGCAAATTTTTGCTGGGTGTTTACTATACAGCAGTGAAGGATGTGGCTCTTGCACTTAAGGGACTAGCTACATGGTAGAGATTAAGTCACACATAAATAATCCACTTAAAGTAGGAAGTAGGTGGACTCATTAGAGTGCAGTGGAGAATATACTGCAGAAGTCCAGAGGAAGGAGACATGATTTTCAACTGAGGAAAGCTGAGGGGCTTCATGGAAGAGGTCTTCTGATTCAGACACAATCAAAGCAGGAAGTAGAAGAGTAGGTGAACTATACTTTCCCACTGAGTTATGAAAGGCTTTGACTAGGGATAGACTGAAATCAAAGTTTAATATATCTGAAGTGTCTAACAAGAGATAACAGGTGGTAAGTCCAGGGTAGCATCTACAGTCAAGGAAACCCAACATGGAATGATGAGGTATCCCAACAGGTTGACACATGGGATATCAGAAGGAGGGAATAGTCAGAGATCCAAGCCGGCAGGCAGGCAGGCATCTGTCAGCAGGGAACAGGACACTAGCCACAGAATGAAATTCGGGAGTAAGACCCTAGGCCTAGAGAAAGTCTTCACAGGTAGAGTAGATTTTGCCAAGAGCAGAGCAGGGTTCCATTTACACAGGAACCAGTGAACCATTCAAGACATCCAGCAGAGACTCGGATACAGGCCATGAGACAGTGGACCTGAATAAGGTTGGAGGGGCATTGATTTGGGAGTAAGGTCAGAGCCTAGTTATTAGCTGTAGGTGTGGTTGAGCAGGATCATGGCAATAGTGAGCCCAGAACATCAGGATTATTCCTAGTTTGGGGGCAAGAGATAAACTTGTCAGGGGAGGTAGGGAGAACAACACTTAAAAGCATTTGTTTTTAAGAAATTGAAGAACTTGGAGGTTGGGAATCATTTGAGATACTCAGCTAAGTCTGCAGATAGAAATCAAGAAACAGGAGGACATTCCAGGAGAAAAAATGATAGCAGGAATAAAGAAGAGAGGCTGAGAAATGCAGAGTAGGTATAAGGAACTGCAAGTGGACCAGAGTAACTGAAGCACAGATTGAGAGAGGAGAAACAATCGGAAATTAGTAGGCTTGGAGAGAGGCTGGTGCAGCCTGAGGGTGCTGAGGAGGCTGTGCTCAGGAATTTATAATAGACTCCACAGGAAGTGGGTCACAACAAAGCAAGCTAATGAAAGCAAAGGAGGCTGGAGACATGGGAAATTTTTGAATCCATCAGATTAGGGATGACAAAGTCTTGAACCGGGGTAATTGCAGGGCAATGGAAAGAGACAGACAGTGTAGGAATATAGCTTCAGGGCAAGAACTTTGAATTTTCCCATATGGTACTAATAAAATCTTCAACTGGCTTTTTTTCACCTAGAAATCATTACAACCAGTACAGGCTCAAGTGTAGATTTGTACTGGCTCTCTTAGATGAGAGGAGTAATTTGGAACTTTGAAATAGGGTATTGCTAACAATTTATATGGGGCTTGTATGAGAAACAAACCCATTGTCATGACTGACAAAACAGAGTGCCATTGGGTCAGTAATTAAACCAACTGGCACTAAATAAGTGATCATTGTTACTACTTATGAAAGCAGCAACTGTTAAGTGCCTATGTTCCACCAACCATATTATGTAACTTACTTGAATCTTGCAAGGTCAGTATTACTGCCCATTTTACATGTGAGAAATTTGCTTAGTGAGTTAAGTAACTTTAGCAAGTTCACACAACTAGTAAGCAGTAGAACTAGGTTTCACATCTTGCTGTGCCTGATCTGACACCTGGAGGTCTCTCCAATGAAAATTCCATATTGCCTCTACTTACTAAACGTAGCCATCATTTATTTATATATATTTGCATAGAAAACAAAATCTTGTTTTCCTCTTTGTTTGAATTCTTTTAACTATAACTAAAAATCCCTTTAAAACATCAGATACATACCTGTATAAGCATATACATGTATCTACTTATATTCACACATACATGTATATATTTCATGCAAACTAGAAAACTACCTGTAATTTTTCCTTCATTTCTTACAGTTTTATGGTCCTTTACTCACCTTGGTTGACCTCATAGACTTGTGTGTAGATATTTCAAAAGGCTGTGTCTACTTGGAGCAGATGCACTTCATTCACAGGTACAATTCTCTTCTGGATACAGGGTTATTATGGATATTGGCACAATAGTCACCTGTAGTGCAGGTAAAGCACTCGAGATAATTAAACATTTTAATCCCTTCAAAATAGCAATAATTTTTATAAAACATCTCTTTTATAAATCATTCTACTATAAAGACACATGCACACATATGTTTATTGCAGTACTATTTACAATAGTAAAGACTTGAAACCAGCCCAAATGCCCATCAATGATAGACTAGATAAAGAAAATGTGGCACATATACACCATGGAATACCATGCAGCCATAAAGAAAGAATGAGTTCATGTCTTTTGCAGGAACATGGATGAAGCCAGAAACCATTATCTTCAGCAAACTAACACAGGAACAGAAAACCAAACACCACATGTTTTCACTCATAAATGGGAGTTGAACAATGAGAACACATGGACTCAGGGAGAGGATATCACACAACAGGGCCTGTTAGGGGTGGAGGGCAAGGAGAGGAAGAACATTAGGACAAATATCTAATACATGTGGGGCTTTAAATCTAGATGACGGGTTGATAGGTGCAGCAAACCACCATGGCACATGTATACCTATGTAATAAACTTCACATTCAGCACATGTATCCCAGAACTTAAAGAAAAAAAAAAGCCTCTCTTCTTTACAGACCTACTAGGGTTGCCTATTTGATTTCTGGAATTTTATTGTTATTATTTTATTAAATATAACTTCTGCCATAGGGATCTGGCAGCTCGAAATTGCCTTGTTTCTGTGAAAGACTATACCAGTCCACGGATAGTGAAGATTGGGGACTTTGGACTCGCCAGGGACATCTATAAAAATGATTACTATAGAAAGAGAGGGGAAGGCCTGCTCCCTGTTCGGTGGATGGCTCCAGAAAGTTTGATGGATGGAATCTTCACTACTCAGTCTGATGTATGGTAAGTTTAATGGGACACAGAGTAATGCTGACAGAATCATCAGACATTAGAGGGGATTTTAAAAGGCATCTAATCTTACTTTTTTAATGTAAGAAAACAGATGATCAGAGAGATTAAGTGATTTGCCTCAAGCTAAAGTGAGAGTTGGTGGTCATGGTGGGACTATTCCTGGGTCTCAGTAGTTCATGCTCCTCCCTGAATTAGTTTTGTTATGAAATAGATACATTTAATTTAAATATTTTATTACATTCCAAAGATGTAAAAGCATATGACTAATAGGAATTGGTACTTAGGAATTAATGTCCAAGCGTGTGCCCAAATGACTACTATTTGGGAATGTTTGGTCATTAATTTATTGTAAACTTTAAATCATGGATTTCAAAAAGATTAGGACACTGAGGAGATTTGGACATCTCTTTATTATTTGAATAACGCTCCTTATTTTTGTTTGTTGACTCCCAACTTTTGAATGGAACAGCTCGAAATGTAAAGGTTTGTTCAATGACTTTTAAGTTGGGCTGGCCCTAGGCAAAATTAGGGCGGAAATAAAATTTCTCAGTGCTGCCAATTTTTATTCATGCCTTCCCTCTCAGTGTTTACTGGCACTTTATCCCCTGCAAACTTAGTAGGAAAATGCTGAAATGCTTTTGTGCTCAGCCTTATGTGTGTCTGCATGTCAATGTTCTGAAAGTCTAAGATAATGGAGGCCTAAAGTGGGGTTTCAGACAGGGAGAGAAACAGACTATGAGTGTGTGTATATATGTACGTATGTGTGCATGCATGTGTGTGTGTGCATATGTTTCTGTGTGTGCATGCATGTGTGTGTGTGTCTGTTTCTGTGTGTACGTGTGTATATGTGTATGGATGTGCATGGATGTGAGCATGCACATGAGTCTGTGTCTCTGTGTGTGTGCACATGTGTGCCTCCTCCAAGCCTTCCTAACACCTTTGAAGTATTTTCTCATATGCAGTGTCTTGTTCTACTTTTTCTTAAGGTCAGTCTGATTTTATATCTCCCATTTGCCTTTTATGAGGGCCAAAATGCCCCGACAAAGTGGACCCTGCTAGCCCCAGGAAAAACGTTGTTGGAGAAACTACTGTAAACCTGGTGTTTGTAACAAGTATAATTAAAGCAAACTCTCTAATATTCTTAGGTCTTTTGGAATTCTGATTTGGGAGATTTTAACTCTTGGTCATCAGCCTTATCCAGCTCATTCCAACCTTGACGTTTTAAACTATGTGCAAACAGGAGGGAGACTGGAGCCACCAAAAAATTGTCCTGATGATCTGTAAGTTAATTATGTTACCATAAGCACCCCCAAAACAAAAACATGTGCACATACAATCTTTGGTCTCTTGGTATAGTTTGTTAAATTGTTAAAAACTGGAACTTATATATTTGTATATTACACATAAAATATAAATTCATTGTGTCAGTTTATGAATACATTATGGTTTCTTTTTATTTGTATATACACATGATATTTCACTGAGAAACAAAATTTTGGAGAATATGATATATTTATACTTCTGGTTAAGTGAATTCTTATAAATAAAAGTGCTCTTTGTGTGTGAGAGAGAAAGTATACACACACATACACCTTTTATTTTGGGAGATCTGATTTGACTAGTATCTTAATCTACATATTAAAAGATTCTACTAAATAGGAATATATTGTTAAAAAGTTGGATTGCCTTTGTTGATATAGCTGATATTGATTGGTAGGAAATAGTATTCCTAAAAATTATGCAGGTTGTGATCTGTTTACGAGCTTAAAAAAATGACTAAGTATTGTAACTTAAGCGAATCCTGGCCATTATTGAATTCTAGCAGTGATTTCTCAGAAGAGTGAGTGACTTTGAATCAAATTATAAGGAAAAAAAGTTTTTATTCTGAGTATTAATCTGCCTCCTTGTGAAAAATCTCAGCAGAAATATTGAGTCTTGACAATTTTTTCCAAGAATTGTCTTATCCAAGAAGTTTCTAAAAGAGCAAAGGAGTATGAACTCTGTATGTGCAGTGTAGCATGCCAAGGATTGCATGGATTACAGAGGTGTTTAAACCAGGGACCCAGCTCTTCAGCATCTCAGAATGCGTTTTGAATGAAAAGACACCCACACGGAGCAGTTGGATGCCAAGCCAACATGTAATAAAGTGCTAAACTGTGTGGTACAGACAAGTGCAAAAGGAATTAGCAGTATGCGGATGCACACCATGGTTGTACTGCCTTGACTATGCTGTGTTATTTAGAGGATTATTCAGACTTGAGCCAAAAGATGATTAAGAGCTGGGCACCTTAGTTGGATGTTGTGCTGGTGAATGTTTTTGTATGATTTAAATCTTCCAGCTAGAAGACGACTGGAATCACTGCTTGTTCTGATTTAGCTTAATAGTCTCTGGGATATTTATAGGGAGATCAGATGCACACACATCTGACCAAATTTGGAAATAGCGCCTAAAAAATGATTCATAATTATTTTGGAGAAAATGGGGAAAATTACATAAATTAACGATAGTAAATTATACAAAATTTGAAAACCTTTCATGTAGGGCTTAAGAAAAAAGACCAGGATACCTAAATACAAAATAAATTTTAACTAAATAGTTACAAACTAATCACTGTTTTGCATCTCTTACATGTCAAACACTCAGAATTTTTGCCGGAATTTCAGTTGCACAAAATTTTCCTTATGCTGTTAGAATGTTACCTGGTTTATTCTAGTCTCTCCCCAAGGGTTAACGTGCCTCATCACAATCATGCAGTATTTTTGGATAGGCTCCTTAGAAACTGATCACTAAACTATAAATTTTGACTGATATGTTTGATTATTTTGTTTGGGGCAGGGAGGTTAATAACAAATTGCTGTATTGTGGAGCAGCAAAATGTAGACATGTTGAACTTTGCTCAATCTAAAGGTATCAAAAATGCAACTAGAAGGAGGAAGGAGGAGTGCTAGAAAAGTATTCCTGATTATGAGTGGAAAAATATAATATTCTATAGTTATATCTTAAATAATTTATTGATTGGGTTGCCCTTGTTTTAATAAAAATATAGTTTATTTGAAATGAAAATTTTCCATTGGTGGTTTTGAAGTCCATCTGAACATCATCAATACAAATGCCACGCAGCGAGCCCTCCAAGTGCTGCAGGACTCTGACAAGCCCTGGGAAGGGTTAAAGATCCAACCAGGAAAACAAGCTGGGCTAGGAAATGGAGATCTCAGCAATGTCATTCAATCTGGTCATGGCCTTAAGTTGTCATGATAAAGATTAACTACTCTCCTTAGAGTACAGAGGGAACTGGTATTTATTTGAAGCAGTTTTCTGAGATCACAGGCCCAGCTTAGGGGTTTGAAAGTCTGCACTGAGCCTTGCTACATCTTCCATTCACTGCTTAAATACTCAGCACCTGGATGCACTCCAGGTCAGGTGAGCCCATAGATAGCTATAGCTATGCTGTACTCAGCTATTAATGGAATGCCAGGTTCAGAGCATTCCTGCCCTTCTCTCCATAGCCTGAGATGTATGGTAGAAAGCCCAGCCATCAGGATTCTCTTCAGTTTTTAGTTTGCACAACAACCACACCACTCCTGAGAAGAAATAGGATCAAAGGGCAATCTACTTCAAGTGAGAGCTTTTTGGGGTTTTATAACAGATATATTACAGTGGCAACTGGAATTACTGGAGAGTCCCTTAGATGTAAGAGGCAACCATGGGAGAACACAGAGGTTCACCATCTTATTTTTACATCTTAAAAAATATGTACACCTAGAGACTAATTGGGTCTCTCCAGGTTAGGTATAGTGAGTAAGGAAAATCTTGAAGTCCGTATTTTATGTGCTTTGTTTAAATATCTGTAGAAACTTTTCCCTCTAATACTGAAAAACACTATGGTGCTTTCATGTACTAAACTTCAATTGCTTTGTGAATTCAAAGTCTTCAATATTCATAGAGGCTAACACTGGATATAGCTAATGAGTCCTGTCCTATTTTGAAAAAAAAAAAGTTGAGGAAAAGAGTTGTAAGGGGTTTGCATGGTGAGTGAAGGAATTGGCACCTCTACTTAGCCAAATGAGATACTTCAAGTATAATGAGTATTTTTCTGGAGTCAAAACAACCAGCCCAGTAAATTTTAACAAACTTGAATGACCTGCATATTTGTTTAGAGTAATATGTTTGAATATTTGTAACTATAACTTGGTGCAAGCATATACTGCATGTTATAGAATGGTGAAAAGGGAATATTTGTAAGGGAAGATCCTCTATGCCAAGATGGTTTTCATTGTTAATTTACTTAAAAGATATAAGGAATACTTTTTTAGGATTATTAAAAGCTCTTCATTTCATTCCATTGCCAATTTATTGCTGTTTGAGAACACGAGTTTTATTCTTTACTTTTGGATGACTATTTGTATATAGCCCCTCTTTTTTTAGTCCTCATTTATCCCTGGATCATGGAACAGAAATATTTTATATATTAATAGGTCAAATGTGTTTGTCCTCAGAAAATTAAGTAGAGAGTAATGATTGGATTCAATGTAAATTAGAGCCTCCATCAATGAAAAAATTAGGAATTTCTGCTTAAGTGGATTTCATAGTTTAAACAAGAGGCTGAACTTTTGGAGACAGACTAAGTGGGTGATATGTAAGTGGCTAGGTGGCAGCTGTAAGGATGGTTTCTTTTTCCCCCCACCTTCCTCCTGCCTGACCTCTTCTTCCTTCTTCCTTTTCTTTCTCTCCTTCTAAATAATCTCCATTAAGGATCTTGATTTTTTTTTGCAGAATAAAGCAGATTATAAATAAGAATGGCAATGGTCCTTTTTTGTGAGGGATATATTCCAAGGCCCCCAGTGGATGCCTGAAACCAAGAATAATACCGGTATTAGTTTGTTCTCACACTGCTATCAGGAACTGGTAATTTATAAAGAAACTGGGTAATTTATAAAGAGAACTGGGTAATCTATAAAGAAAAGAGGTTTAATTGGCCTGTGGTTTCATAGCCTCTACAGGAAGCATGGCTTGGGAGGCCTCAGGAAACTTACAGTCATGGCAGAGGGTGAAGGGGAAGCAGGCACAGTCTTTCACATGGCCAGAACAGGAGGAAGAGAGGGAGCAGGAGGAAGAAAGAAGTAGATGCTACACACTTCCAAACCACCAGATCTCATAAGAACTCTATCACCAAAGCAGCAAGGGGGACGTCTGCCCCCATGATTCAGTCACCTCCCACCAGGCCCCTCCTCCAGCACTGGTGATACAGTTTGACATGAGGTTGGGTGGGGACACAGAGCCAAATCATATCAGTACCCAACCTTATATATACTATGTTTTCTTGATCTGACAACCTAGTCATCTAATGGGTAGGTGGCATAGACAGCATAGATATGCTGGACAAAGGGATAGTTTCATGTCTCGGGTTCATGTTTCATTACACTGTTCAGAATGGAATGCAATTTAAAACTTATGAATTGTTTATTTCTGGAATTTTTCATTTAATATTTTCGGATGGTTGACCTCAACTAACTGAAACCATAGAAAGCAAAACTGATAAGGAGGGACAACTGTAAAAACCTCTTAGTTGAAATATGACCAACCTTGAGAGATTCTGTCTATGCTTTGGCAATATTTTTGAATCACAGCTTTATTTTCAAAAATAAAATGCTTCCTATGGAGAACTATAATACTTCAATTTTTCCTCTCAACTCTGAGGACAACCCTTAGATTAATCATCAAAACTCTATTTTTTAAATTCTGTGATCTGACATTGATTATAATATCTAATTTCAAAGTCTAATGATCCTTCATTGACATCTTTGTATCATCCCCGTTTCTAAATGGCACAGGTTATAGAGAAATATATAAAAGATTAGGTTGTCTTTTGGTTATTTCTCAGATATGATTCTAATTTTAAAAAAATAGAGCCAAGTTAGGTATTGTATACACAGTATGTAAATTCTTTGTAATACATGTGAAGTCATCAGTTTAAAACAAAAACATTGAAACAGTCCAATATTAGTTTTCCCTGATATCATTTATTCTGTTATGGAGTATCAACTCTGACCTGAGGTGCGTGTCAAGAAGCGAAATAAATGGAAGTGGAGTTTGCATGCCACATTATAATGGAATGGAGATTGTATTATAATTCCCAAAATGGATACTGGCTATTTTAAATACAATACCTATAGTGATTTCTGGGCCATAGTTACCTAGTTATTATAATCTTGTTCTAGCTCCATAGGCATTACTTTAGTCCACACCATCATTATTTCTCACCTAGTCTTCTTTAATAGCTTCCAACCTACCTCTTTATGATTTATTGTCCACATATCTGCTAGAGTAATCCTTAAAAAAATGTCTGCTTAAAAATCTTGAAAAGCTTCTCCTTGTAGTGTTGTAAAATCCAACTCCTTGCCTACCCTGTGAGACCTGCATGATCTCGCTTTCCTCCTTTGATCTCAACTCATCCTTTCCCCTCAATGGCTGCACTTCAGAGACACTGGCTTTCTTTCAGGTTCTAAAATGTACCAAGCTCTTTCCAAATTTAGGACTTTACACATGCTTTCCCCACTTGTAGTGTGTTCCCTGACTCCCATCCACACCCTATTCCCATGACTAGCATCTTATTTTCCTACAAAGTTCTTTGGCTTAAATGTCACCTCTTTGGAGGGGCCTTCTGTAAGCAGCTTTCCAAAACTGGTTCATGTTTATTAGAATTCATGTTTGTTTTTATTATTACTTCGTGAAAACTTATAATTGGTAATTGTATATTTATTCATACAGTAGTATTAATATTTTAAGTACCTCCCAATCTGTTTCTTTGTCAGTTCTCTCTCCCTGATCCTGATCTGCCATATATCTCCAGAAAGTCAAAAAAGAGAGCAAGTACCTGTTTATAGTAAGTCAGTACATTTGAAAACCAGGCTTGGAATATAGAGAGCATCTATATGCTGAAGATGCTCTCTAAAGTCCTTTGGCTACTTGTTAATGTTTTAAGTACTAGGTTTTAATTGTATGTATAAAAACATACAATTTTTTTTATAAGGATAGTCAAATAAAAATAGGTAGTGGGTAGTGCCCTCATTTCTTCCAAGCCCTGGGGAAGTGTAGAAAGAAGAGAACTTGACAGAGGTGGGAGGGTGAGCTACTGGATATCTGGGTTCAGAAACCTCCTCTGCAGGCTTCAATTAGAAGAGATGGGTACCACCAAGGCCAACTGCTCACTCACCCCTAGTTTGGGAGAATTACAAGGAGATCATTGACTGGAGGGCTCTCACTTTTATGTGGGAGACCCAGCACTTGTACAGACAGAAAGGTCTAGCTGATGCTTCCAGACTTCCTTTGTTTCCTGTATATGAACATTTTGTTGAGAGCTAGAGATTCTGCCAAGAAGCACCCTGTGGGCATACTGCAGAAACAGGAATGGATTCTCTGGGCCTTGAGAGCATGTGCAGGACTTGATAGTGTCTGAGAATCCTACAGCTAGAGAGAGACCAGGGTGGACCACGTTAGTGGGGAAACATCAAAAGAATAGGTAAAGAATTCATAGACTGTCAGTAGGGGCTGATGCCTGGGCTGGATCAGATCAATCACTCCTTGTTGAATTCTGGATTAGCTACTGAGACTAGCAAAGATCTGGAGAGCACAGTGGGGTTCAAAGGATTCTTCACTGTGCCTCTAGAAGTCACATAAGCCTCGTACCCAACATATATCCTGACGCTACCTTAGAAGGGAAGGCAGAGGGAGTGGGGATGGCCTGAAAATAAGAGAGGTTGGGTTACTATTCAGAAAAGACAGAATATTACTTAAACAGATTGTTTAAAATAGTGGGACTAAGCTATAAACAACATTGTGCTAAATGAAGTTACTTTTCTTCTGCTAGGTAGGGACTCTGAAAAAGACCTAGTTAATTATAAACAGCATAAAAGAGTTAAAATTTTTCTGCTCATATGAGTTGAGGTGGGATGAATTTTGCCTTTCTCTTATAATTACTATACATATCATCTGTGAGGATGAGAGTCACATGGCCATGTCCCTAGCCCCTGATGTACTGCTGGTATAAAGTAAGTGTCCAAAATCTTTGCTGAGTAAATGAATGAATACTACTTAAGAGTGCTGCACAGATATTTCTTGGACAACCATTAAGGAAAAGATAATGTTTAATCAACCAGCTATGAATGTCTGGGAAATTCAGCCTCTTACTTAACCTGACTGTATCATGAGCAGTAAAAGCACTGCCGTAAAATCTGATTTCTGCCTCTGGTTCTGTCACTAAACATCTGTGTGGAATGGAGTAAATCTTTTAAATCTCAGCCTCTTCAACAATTTTTATAGGTATTAGTTTCTTTTTGTGTTGAATAGACATTTTTCAACCATCTACTTATCCATCTATTTATTTGGAATTATAATTGTTGAAATAATGTCAGCTTTTCAAAAGTAAGGTGTTATTTAATAAACATAGTAATGTTACAAGCCACTCTTAAATAAGAAACCAAAGACTTTGTTATGATTTGTTTACATTAATTGTGGAAAACTGGCAATAAATCAAATTCTTTCCTTTCTAAAATGACCCTACCTGGGTTATTAATAATTATATCCAATTGCTATTTACTTTCCCATCTTTCCCCATATTTAGGTGGAATTTAATGATCCAGTGCTGGGCTCAAGAACCTGACCAAAGGCCTACTTTTCATAGAATTCAAGACCAACTTCAGTTATTCAGAAATTTTTTCTTAAATAGTATTTATCAGTGCAGAGATGAAGCAAATACCAATGGAGTCATAAATGAAGGCTTTGAAGGTAAGTTTGATTTTCCAGAATATTCTGTTTTTCTCTCCACTGTGAACTGAACAAGGTTAAAATGGAATGTACACAGAAGGCATTTTAGGGTAGGCAAGAAGAATAATATACTGGCACCTTTGTCATCATAATTAGGTGTTTGTGGCATTCCTCTTGGAAAATTATTTGTATTATTAATTGAAAAAATTAAAAATTTTCAATTTTAATTGAAAAACTGAAAAAATAAAGGATACTGCTATGGTCCCTGGATTTGTAATCTAAGATAGTAAGGAGGAGAATTAACATGTTAAACTATATTTTCACGACCTCTGTTCTACTTCTCCTTTCTCCCCACACACCAGTTTGGACCTCAAGTACAATGTTAATTATAGACTCTTTGCTTATGGTACATTATCATCATTGGTCTATGCAGGACTCCTGTCTTGTTTGTTTGTTTAGCCATTTGATCCCCATATTCCGCTCCTCTTCAACATGCTCCCTCCCTGTCAGGCAACCATTGTAACGTCTTTAGTGCCTATCTTTTCATTTGTATGTTTTCCTGCAAAATGTGTATTGCTTTTTGTGCATGAATGTTTATTTTTTCTTTTTTCATTAAGCACTATGTTTTTAAGGTCTATCCATGTTGCTATGTATATATCTAATCCTTTGCTTCAAACTGATGAGTAATTTTGCTATAATTATTGTAGCGGATCAGGTCTTGCTAAGATCTAGCCTGATTCTGTGACTTTAGTATTTTGGTCATTAAGATAATAATCTTCTGGAAGCATTCTACTATGATGGACAGACTAAGCCTTTTAGTTAAATGTAAACAGACTTAAAACACAGTAGTCACTTAATTCATTTCTAAAGTCACATTTACTGTATGTATGCCTAATTGGCTGCAGAAAAATGAATTTAAAATATTTCTCCTTCAGCTGATCTAGAACTTCTTGTTATTAAAAGTTTGCAAGGCCCTTTGTTTATTTAAATGCAGATGTCCTTGCTTACAAATGAAGCTGGCAAGATGGACCACAACTTAGAATCTCTCAGAAATTAAGCTTCTTGCTATTTGCAGTGATTGACTATAAAACTGACAGTGCAGGTGAAACCTTTACCTTGAGAGCTTAGAGAGCTACTTGCATACCCTTGACTAAAGAATGGTCCTCTTCTATCAGGGAAGGTCATCCTCTTCAACCCATTTTTCAACTTGAGGAGGGCTACATGTGGAACAGTGGAGGAAGGGGACACCTGTGTAGCCAGGTATCAGCTAAGTCAACCTTGGTGGTCAGTGGGTGCCAGATGTTGAAGCCAGATTACCCTCACATGAGACCTTCACCTTGAGTGATGAACTTGACTAACAGCAGATAAAAAGAAGAAGCCCATGGACAGACATCTACTTGTCTATGCTTCTTACTACATATTTTGGGTGACTTTGGGTCCATGATATGAATGTAAAACTCTGATCATGTAACTTCTTTAACACAAACTGCTAAGTGACAGATTGGAAAGGTCTGCACATGCCTTCGCCGTGTGTCATAACTCTCATTAGAGTAAACCTTGTGAATAGTCTCACATTGTTTCTACTCACTATCATCCTGGACAGAACTGATTCTAAGAATGCCAATGGCAGAACACTTGGGAATTCTAGTATTTTCATGGTTTTGTGTCTTACATTTAAGTCTTTAATCCATCTTGAGTTTTTTTTTTATATGGTGAGAGGTAAGAGTCCAGTTTCATTCTTCTGCATATGGCAATCCAATTTTTCCAGCACCATTTATTGAAAGGTGTGTTTTTCTCCCCAGTGTGTGTTCTTGTTGACTTTGCCAAAGATCAGTTGGCTGTAAATATGTGACTTTATTTCTAGATTCTGTATTCTGTTCCATTAAATTATGTTTATTTTTATACCAGTTACCATGCTGTTTGATTACTATAGGCTTGTAGTATTTTTTTTCATTTTTAATTTTTATGGGTACATAGATGTATATATTTATAGGGTACATGATATGTTTGATACAGGCATGTAATGTGTAATAATCACATCATTATTCTCCATCCCTGGAGAATGGAGTATCCACTCCCTCAAGCATTTATCCTTTGGGTTACAAACCAATTTTTTACTTTCAGTTATTTTAAAATGTACAATTAAATTATTATTGACTATAGTTATCCTATTATGCTATCAAATATTAAGTCTTATTCATTCCTTCTATTTTTTGTACCCAATAACCATCCCCACCTCCCCACCCAGTCCCTCACTACCCTTTCCAGCTTCTGGTAACCATCCTTCTACTCTCTGTCTCCATGGGTTCAATTGTTTTGATATTTTTATTTCACAAATAAGTAAGAACATGAGATGTTTATCTTTCTGTGCCTGGCTTATTTTACTTAACATAATGATCTCCAGTTCCATCCATATTCTTGCAAATGAAAGGGTCTCATTCTTTTTATGGCTGAATAGTACTCCACTGTACCATATGTATATACCACATTTTCTTTATCCAGTTATCTTTTTTTTTTAATTATTTTTGAGACAGAGTCTCTCTCTATTGCTTAGGCTGGAGAGCAATGTCCCAGTCTCAGCTCACTGCAACCTCCTCCTTTCAGTTTCAAACGATTCTAATGCCTTGGCATTCTGAGTAGCTGGGACTACAGGCAAATGCCACCATGACTGGCTAATTTTTAATTTTTTTTTTACTAGAGACCAGGTTTCGCCATGTTGGCCAGGCTTGTCTGGAACTCCTGACCTCAAGTGATCCGCCCACCTCAGCCTCCCAAAGTGCTGGGATTACAGGCATGAGCCACTGTGCCCGGCCTATCCATTTATCTACAGTTGGACACTTAGGTTGCTTCCAAATCTTAGTTATTGTAAACAGTACTGCAATAAACATAGGCATGAAGATATCTCTTTGATGTACTGATTTCCTTTCTTTTGGGCACATGCCCAGCAGTGGGATTGCTGAAGCAAATGGTAGCTCTGTTTTCAGTTTTTTGAGGAACCTCCGAACTGTTCTCCATAGTGACTGTACTAATTTACATTCCAACCAACAGTGTATGAGGGTTCCCTTCTCTACATCCTTGCTAGCATTTGTTATTGCCTCTCTTTTCAATGTAAGCCATTTTAACTTGACTGAGATGATATCTCAATGTAGTTTTGGTTTGCATTTCTCTGATGATCAATGATGTTGAGCATTTTTTTCACGTGCCTGTTTGCCATTTGTATTTATTTTTATTAGAAATATCTATTCAAATCTTTTGCCCATTTTTTGATCAGACTGTTAGCTTTTTTCCTATTAAGTTTGAGCTCCTTATGTATTCTGGTTATTAACCCCTTGTCAGATGGGTAGTTTGCAAATATTTTCTTACATGCTGTGGATCGTCCCCTCACTTTGTTAATTATTTCCTTCACTGTGCAGAAGCTTTTAAAATTCGATGTGATCCCATTTGTCTATTTTTGCTTTGATTGCCTGTGCTTATGGGGTATTGCTCAAGAAATTTTTGCCCCAACCCATGTCCTGGAGATTTTCCCCAGGGTTTTCTTGTAGTAGTTTTATGGTTTGAAGTCTTAGATTTAAATTGTTAATCCATTTTGATTTGATTTTTGTATATGTAGAGAGATAGGGGTCTAGTTTTATTCTTCTGCATGTGGATATCCAGTTTTCCCAGCAACATTTATTGAAAAGATTGTCTTTTCTCCCACTATATGTTATTGGCACCTTTGTAAAAAATGAATTCACTGTAGGTGTGTGAATTTATTTCTGTGTTCTGTATTCTGTTCTTTTTTATGGATGAATAGTATTCAGTTGTATATATGTACTGTTGGTCTGTGCGTTGGCTTTTATGCCAATACCATGTTGTTTTCGTTACTATGGGTCTGTAGTGTAATTTGAATCTGGTAATGTGATTCTTTCAGTTTTGTTCGTTTTGCTCAGGATAGCTTTGGCTATCTATTAACTGAGTCTTTTGTGGTTCTATATAAAGTTTAGGAGTTTTTTTTTCTATTTCTGTGAAGAATGTCATTGATATTTTTATAGGGATTGCATTGAATCTATAGATTACTTTGAGTAGTGTGGTCATTTTAATAATATTGATTCTTCCAATCCTTGAGCATGGAATATTTTTCCATTTGTTTGTGCCTCCTACAATTTCTTTCATCTGTGTTTTGTTGTTTCCCTTGTGGAGAATTTTCATCTACTTGGTTAATATATTCCTAGTATTTCATTCTTTTTGTGGCTCTTGTAAGTGGCATTGCCTTCTTGATTTAATTCTCGGCTAGATTATTGTTGGTATATAGAAATGCACTGCACTTTTGTACAATAATTTTTTGTCCTGAAACTTTATTGAATTTATTTATCAAAACTCAGAGTCTTTTGGTGGAATCTTTAGGTTTTTCTAGATATAAGATCATATCATCTGTGAATGCCTTTTGTTGGATGCCCTTTTATTTTCTTTCCCCTGCCTGGTTGCTCTGGCTGGGACTTACAGTACTATGCTGAATAAGAGTGGTGAAAAGGGGCATCCTTGTCTTGTTGCAGTTATTAGAGATGATGTTTTCAACTTTCCCCCATTTAGTACAATGTTGGCTGTGAATTTTTCACATATAGCCTTTATTATTTTGAGATATGTTCCTTCTATGCTTAATTTGTTGAGAGCTTTTATTATGAAAGGATGCTAAATTTTATTGAATGCCTTTTCTGTATCTGCTGATGTGATCATATGGTTTTTGTCTTTCATTCTGTTGATGTAATGGATCATGTATATTCAACATATACACATATGTTGAACTATCCCTGCATCCCTGGGAAAAATCTTACTTGATCATGGTGTAGTATCTTTTTCATGTGATCTTGGATTTGGCTTTATTTTGTGGAGAATTTTTGTATCTGTGTTCATCAGGGATATTAGCATGCTCTTATCATTGAAAGCAACAAATAAGGCTCAGATTTTTTGACTGATGAGGCTCAAATGTTTTTGATTATAATTTTATAGACTTTATTGATTAAATACAATCATGAACTTTTTAAAAGTTTAAAAGTAATTTTTACGTTATCTTACAACAACCATAAAAATGACTCCTGATTCCTTTCTGTTTTCCTTGTAACTTTTCCAGTAATTAATATCAGTAACTCTTCTTGCTGTATTATTTTATAACTGTCTACATTTTAAAGATCTTTATTGTAAAAGTAATTCATGTTTATTGTAAAAAATATAAAATTATTTAAACAGTGTAAAAAGTAAAAGTTTCCTAATTCATCTCTATCTCACTCCCCAGTGTTAGCCACAGATAAAGATTTGGTTATATACTTGCTAATATTGTATATACTATCTAGATTCAGAGATTAAATTTAGGTAATCTAAAGGAACTGATGAGCTGTAGATTCTCTAGTAGTTTCTCCAGCATTATTTTTTGTTACAAATAGGCTTATTAAAAAAATTTGGTGAGAAGATGATTTTGTATTACATCTTCTGCCAGAATCCAGGAGAATGAGCATTCTGTGTTGTTATTGAGAAGAAATCTATGTTCTGTGGGAGTCCAGAGGAAGGATGCCAAGTCCACACTATGGCAGAGGGAGAGTCAAGAAAGGCCATGGGGAGGAGGTTACATCTAAGCTGAGACCCACTTAGAAGCAGAGGTATGAGAAAAAGAAGCTGAGGCATCCTGTCTATTTCAGCATAGAAGGAGCAGCATGCGGAAAGGCAGGGAATAATAGAGAATGAGGTATTCACAGAACTGCATATAGTTTATTATGCATAAAGGTAGAATGTGGGAAGTGATAAAATTGGAGGGTTACTGTTCATACTGATCAAAGTAAGAAATGAAAAGTAATGAAAACTGAATTAATGCATGGTAACAGGTATAGAGAGAAGAAAAGAGAGTCCAGAGCTACCATAGAAGTAAATGCTATCAGACTTGGCAACTAAGTGGGTGAAAAAATGAGAAAATTTGTAAACAAAAAAAAAAAAACAAAAAAAAAAAAAACCAGTGCTGTTGCTGGGAACATGGGAAGAGGAACAGTTTTGCATGAGTTTGGTTTGAGTTGGCTGTTGCATATCTAGGTAGAGAAGTCCAGGACACAGTCGCGATATGGGTTCATACTCAGTTGAAAGATCTGTCCTGTAAGTGTAGATTGTTGAAGTCCAGGGTGCAGATGAGGTCATTAAATTAGAGTGTATGAAATAAGAAGAGAGTGACAAGTGGGTGGATCCCAGAGAGCAGCCAGTTTGTGAGGGGCTTACAAAGATGGTGGACATAGGGGGGAGCAGCCAGAAAGGGAAGAGGAAAGTCACAGGGAGGGTTGTTATGGAAACCCAGAGGAGAGAGGCTTTCAAAGAAGGGAGTGACCAAATGCTGCAAGAGGTAAAGCAATCCAGAGGGTTGCACAGATGTTACAGTTTACTTGTATTTTAAAATTCAGCTCTTTGCTCATGGAATCCTTTCCTTCTAATGTGTAAAGACATATTATAAAAGTCACAGAGGCTGCCATAATAGATGTTAGCAAGCCTGAGAGCTTACCTTTACTTTAGATTTTATTAGAAGTCTCCACGGACCCTTGAGAAAATCTTTTCACCATTTTGCATTGCCTAGTTCATCTATGAGGCTGCGATAGGTAATAAACAATGCTCACACTCAATATAAAGAATAAAATACCACTGTGAAAGGCTTTTAATTAGAATAGTAGCTAATTTTATTTTAGTAGTTTTCTAAGTGCCACTCACTCTGCTATGTAGGTTAACTCATTAAATATCTACAACAGCTTTATGAAGTGAGCATTATTATTATCACCATTTTACAGATGAGAAAACAGGTTTAGTAACTTGCTCATAATAATACTGCTGAAATAGGACTAGAGTTTGTCTCCGTTGTTGAGCCTTTCCTCTGAGCCTTCACAAAGCCATGGCTGTGGTAAGGAAATGACCCACACAATCTCCCCAGTTATGTTATCAGTAGTATACTGCACAGCTAGGTATAATGAAAGAAATGATTACTTATGACCTGCTAGAAAATATACACCATTTTTTTTTGGTTATACCAAATCTATTTAGGTACCAGGTTGTTGGCAGAAAGAATTAAAATTCTATATAATATTCATAACAATAGAGAAGCAAACAAATATTCAAAGTAATAATGCAGGAAGAATTTAACAGGGAATATCATTGAACTAATTTAGAAAGTAACAGGCATTTCTGGGCCATGACAGAAATATAATTTTAGGAAAACAGAAATCATAATTCTACTATTTACAATGAATGTAAATCCTGAAGGTGAGGAAAGAAAAGAGATGTGGAAATCACTAAATTGATAATTGAGATTGTGACTGAACAAGAAAGGCAGGGAAGAGAGAAGAAATTGAACTAAAGCAAAATTTGCATATCTCCAAAGGATAAAAATAGTGGAATAGACCCTTCAAGCCAAGCCTAAACTTAATTACTTTTTCAATAAAAGAGAATGTGTTTAATAATAACTTACTGCTTTGCAGACTGGTGGGCATATTTGACAAAGCAATAAAATGACTGTCTTCATTGTTGTTGGAGATATATAAGAAGGAAAGAAAAGCATTTGGAAGGACTTTTTAACGTGAAAAAGTGGGGGCACTTAGGATAACAAGGAGCAATCATACCATGCCTATCCTATGGTCCTACTGACCTAATGGGGTGGAAAGGGGCTAGAGAGAGAAGATTAGTAACATATCTGGGCATCTAGTAAAAATATCCCAGTGACTTCATCCAAACATTTTTGTAAACATCACCTCATCAGTCCCAGAGAGTTCTACAGGAAACAAATCTAAATGCTCTCTGCTGTTCTAAACATAGCCAGTCAGCCGGCATATGTCTAGTCTGTAAATACCCCTTCTTACTTGGAAGTCTTTATTTTAATATCTCTCTCTTAAAGAGGTTGCTGAGGGCATGCTATCTTTGTTCAGGATATCTGCTTTAAGGTCTACCCATAGACTACTTATTAAATAATTTTCAAAAACAAACAAACAAAACAACCTATCTCTACTATTGCAGTCTCTTGTAAGCTCTTTACGCAACAAGAAGATGTACTAATTGCTGAAAGCTTGCCAGGGTCAAGTTACTAAATATTGCTGCAAGTACTATAAACCAATAAAGTAGTTAGCTAATGATTTTTCTTTGACACATGACAACAGAATGTGCAAAAAGAATTTATTTGTCTCATATAAAACATTCTTTTTCAGACAACTCAACAAGCAAAAAAGTTTAAAACATTAAAATCATGTTTTGGTAGGAAGTTTTCCAATATGCTGTTTCATGGATTAAAGGTATGACAATGAAATAGCTGATATGAGTAGGTAGACTATATTGTAGATTTAAGTTTTTGTTGAAATTCTAAATTTTCTTTTAACCTGATTTATTTAAGCCTGTTAAGAACATCCTAATTTCCCCAATTATCAGACTACTGGACTACTTAAATATCTTGTTTTTTTCTAACATTTTAAAATATTTTACATTGCTATTATTACATATACCAAGTTATTCTTATGGGTGTCTTAATGGCTATTAGTGCATATTGGCAATAATCATAACAGTTGAATACCTTCCACAGGTGTTCAACACCCTGATACTAACCAAACTTGGCATCTGATAAAGTTTTTTCTGTTCGGGAGTTAATTTTGCAACACATCTAACTATTCACATGTTTTGAAATATGCTATAATGATGTTTGAACAATGAAGAGAAAAATGAGATGATACCAAAGAGCCTGCGAGCTTCACTATCTTGTTCTTCAGCAATTTGGAGGGTCTAGAAAAAGGAAATGCACACCTAATGATCTGAGGAGAAGGGATGTGGTCCATATGCTCTTATAAAATAAGCTTTGTAGTTCAGGTGTTAAACCTAATAAATAGGTAGATCCATTAAATTTTTATTGGGAAAAATACGTACAATTCTACCTGCCGTAGTCTTTTGAAATTATTTTATTTTCCTCATATTTCAATTTAAGTTCATTACAAATAAATCAAACCTGGGTATGTGTTGGGGTGAATATAAAGGCAATATTGTTTTGTTCATTGCTATATCCATCAATGACTAGAACACAGGCTTGGAATGTAGCAGTCATTGATAAATATTATATTGAGCAATTAATTTAGCAAAATTTCTAAATCTAGAAAAATCAGTCTTTAAAAGTAGATATTTCAGTTGCTGTGGAGGTATAAAAGAGTAAACACTTTAGACAAAAAGGGTCCTCTTAGGGCCAATTAAGTCCTGTCACAAAGACCACGACCTGCTCCACTTGTTAAGGCAGAGTTGATCACCCCTATGCTCCTACTACATTTAAAAATATTCCTTTATTAAAGTACCTGTCACCTTCTATAGTAATTGATCTGCTTCTCTACTAGACTGCAGCAGCTGCAAGGACAAGAAGCATGTTTTATTTATCTTTGTATTTCCCATACTTAGGAGTCTTCACAAATGTTTGCTGAATAAGCAAATGTATAAAGTTAGTGTTGCTATAATTCTGATATAGCTTGTATATTATTACAGATAAAGAATTAAGTACATGCTAAAATAACATTCATTTTTTTTTAACAGGTGAAGATGGCAATGTGATTTGTTTGAATTCAGATGACATTATGCCAGTTGCTTTAACGGAAACCAAGAACAGAGAAGGGTTAAACTATATGGTACTTGCTACAGAATGCAGCCAAGGTGAAGAAAAGTCTGAGGGTCCCCTAGGCTCCCAGGAATCTGAATCTTGTGGTCTGAGGAAAGAAGAGAAGGAACCACATGCAGACAAAGATTTCTGCCAAGAAAAACAAGTGGCTTACTGCCCTCTTGGCAAGCCTGAAGGCCTGAACTATGCCTGTCTCACTCACAGTGGATATGGAGATGGGTCTGATTAACAGCGTCATTTGGGAAATACAGAGTTGAGATAAAGACTCTCATTCAGTAGTTACTGAAAGAAAACTCCACTAGAATGATAAATGTCATGATGCTCTATGACTCTAAGTAAACAGTACAACGTTCCTGAGTTCTAATCTTGATTCTGAGAACCATTTGGTTTCAGTTGTAGCAATCCCCATACCAGCTGCCTGACTTTCAGTAGAATTATGAGATGAACACTAAGCATGTGGAAAGCTTAGGAAGACTCAGAAGTCTGGAAGGGAAACACCACTTTCCCTCTCCCTTGAGGTGCTTTAGGCTGTTACCCACCTTTCAGTTTGGGCTGTAATATAAATATCTTGGCCACGTTTGGAAACAGAATAGGTATGTTCAGGGGTCTGAAGAAGAGGCTAAGTAGTAGGATCAGGGGGTTGACTGAACTACAAATAATCTCAAATGGGACAGAGGAAATGAGAAATAACTCAACACATACAGAAGAAACCAGCACCTGTGACATGGGAAATCACTTGGAAAGCTATTACTGCAATGATATGTATTATCTTTAATCACTACTGTGAAATATTTTGTGTTTTGGAGGTGTACAGCAGTAGATTCAGTCATATTGAAAATAAGACTATGAAGATCTCTAAGTCCTGAAGTTCTGCATTCTGCAATCTTTGAGTTGTATAAAAATCACTCTGACTTGTGTGGTATTATGGAAATCAACTAGTATAAAGATTGCTATTTGCCCTATCTGTTTTATATATAAAATACTTAAGATTACATTTAGTATCAAATTATGCTTAAAATAAATATAAATGATTATATAATATTAATTAAAGCTGTGTGATTTTTAGCAGCCACATGAAAAAATAAACACTGAAATGAGAACTGCTATAAAAAAACTCTACAGAGAAAACTTTAACTTAAAACCAAAATATATATTTTGCAGTTGTCCATTTAAATCCTCAAGCCACAATTGCTTTAACAGCAACACCAGTGAAGCCATTCTCTGTGTTATTAAGTTGCAATATTCAGGAAGTTTGCTAGATATAGAGAAGAACATTTTGATTATAGCAGTTGCTAAAATCCGCCTTGGAAAAGAATCATGTATCCACTTCCACCTTGGATAATTTAGTTAATCTTATAATTTGCCTACTACCTGGGAGCCTGCACAGGTGATCAGCAAGGAACACAGAGAAGTAAATGTGTTAGTTCTATGGTGAACAGCCCCCAAGTTAAGGTACAGGATTTGTGGTCACTCTGCCACATCTGATATTTTTCTGAATAAGGCAGGATATTTTGTCTCTAATCTTCTCATTCTCTAGTGGGCATTTGCTATTCTTTTTGTTATGCCATGACTTGAAGCCCCTCCCTGTGCTGGGTAATTCTTCTGCCTTTGTAATCTGGGTGGGAACTGTGTTCCATTCATTCCCCCAGCATTTCTTGCAGCAAGGAAGCAGGCATGCAACCCAGCCCTCACCACTAAGACTCACCCACTCTCCTGCCCCAGGCTTCTAATTGAGACCTAGGGATGCAAAGAATCAGAGACCATGGCAAGTCTTCTCTGGGGATGGTGCCAACTTCTATAGTCTGTGTATTAGACCATTTTCATACTGCTGGGAAGAAATATCTGAGACTGGGTAATTTATAAAGAAAAAGATGTTTAATAAACTCACAGTTCCACATGGCTGGTGAGGCCTCACAATCATGTGGAAGATGAAGGAGAAGTAAAGGCCTATCTTCACGGCAGCAGGCAAGAGACCATGTGCAGGGGAACTGCCCTTTATAAAACCAGCAGATTTCCTGAGACTTACTCACTATCACAAGAACAGCACAGGAAAACCCACCCCCATAATTCAATTACCTCCTACTGGGTCCCTCCTACAACACATGGAGATTATGGCAGCTACAATTCAAGATGAGATTTGGATGGGGACACAGCCAAACCGTATCAGTCTGGCTCCAGGCACAAAGGAGTTAGTGGTGCTAGAGGTGGCATCTAGAGTCCAAGGCTAGGAGAGTCAGCAGAGCTAGTCTGGAGCCTGGAGCCTCTGATAGCTTGGGCAGCCAGGCTAGACCCATTCTGCTGTCTGCTCTCAAGTCCTCTCCAAGGTGCTGAGAGTTATTCCCATATCCGTTTAATAAACACTTACTTTTTAAACCAGGCAGAGTCAGTTTCTGTTGCTTGCAGTGAGGTTTTTGCTGTGACAGTGGCATGGACCTTTAACTTTGGAAGATAAAAGAAGACGTCAGAAGTGCATAGAAGAATTAAGTTTGCAGTATAATACATTTGCATTACAATTTGGGTAATAGAGAATCTATAGGATATCTGAGGAAAATGGCCTACAAAATTTTCATGTTTCTAAGAAATAAGTGTGAACTAGCAGTATTTTTTATAATTCATAATGAATATCGTGGTAGAAATATTTAATTCAAAATAAAATAGTTGTTAACAATGTCATGTGTAAAATGTATTATAAATAAAAATAATTTCACAAAGTATAGTTCATTGGTTAGTTCTGAAATTGTAGTACTACAATTGGAAGTTAATTCTAGAAAAATTAGATTTTATAATCCAGAGGAAAAAATTGACAGTGGCTAAAAATGGCACTTGTTAACATAA
This sequence comes from Cacajao melanocephalus, assembly GCA_963573385.1. Taxonomy (NCBI): domain Eukaryota; kingdom Metazoa; phylum Chordata; class Mammalia; order Primates; family Pitheciidae; genus Cacajao; species Cacajao melanocephalus. The sequence continues at coordinate 50,124 of CAUYLG010013705.1, forward strand.
AATTAGCGGAAGAATAAAATCTTATTGATAATTTTTTTTTTTGAGACAGAGTTTCGCTCTTGCCAGGCTGGAGTGCAATGGCATGATCTCGGCTCACCGCAACCTCCACCTCCTGGGTTCAAGCGATTATCCTGTCAGCCTCCCAAGTAGCTGGGATTACAGGCATGTGCCCCGACTCCCGGCTAGTAGAGATGAGGTTTCTTCATGTTGGTCAGGCTGGTCTCAAACTCCCCACCCCAGGTGATCCGCCCGCCTCGGCCTCCCAAAATGCTGCCATTACAGGCGTGAGCCATCGTGCCCCACCAACAATTTCTTTTTAAATCTGTGTATGTGACCTAGGAAGACTTGAGAGAAGTAATCACTCATGAAGACAGAAGCTCTAACTGGTAAAAATTTATATGAAAAAGCTGATTAATGAATCTAACCTTCATTTAAAATTGTTCAAGGAAAAGAATCCATAAGAAAAATATTTAAATAAGTTGAAATGCAATTTAGGGTTGGAAGCAAATGCTATGTTGTTTATGGTTTAACACTGCCAATTGAGGAAACATTTATCTAGATAAAATTAATATGTTGATATAATTCTGATTAAAATGCTTTACTACAAATGTTCTTGAGAAAAAGTCTATTTTTGGGCCCAGATGCACTCTATGTTGCTTACCTATATTGGCTTTCACTTTCCTATTGGGATCTCCTGGCATATTCTTTTCTGCTTACTAAATCTCACTCAACCTTTATAACCAGCTCATATTCTAACTTTTTGGAAAGGCCTGCCCCTAACCCTCTCCTTTCTCAGAATTACCGTTGCCCTTAATGTCTTTAAATCTCATTTGGCAGTAATCGCAAGTCTTTTCCATTCTATTTCTATGCATTTTACCTACTCAGGTAAATTGCAAGCTTTCTGAAGATAGAATGGTGTCTTTTACTCCTTTATAGATTCTCTAAGCCAAAATAGGTATTTGCTGTTAATGGATTGATAAATTGATTTTATCATCATCTTCTTCTAGCCTATTTCAGAACAAGTCCTGGCTTATGGCTCATACCAGGAATACCAGAAAATTGGTCTAATGCCACTGGGGACTTATGAAGATTCTTTCAGTAATGAGTTATCACTTGAGACCTGGACAGATTATAGACATTGGGGAACTGCTTTGAGGTTCATATCAGACATAGGTGATGCCCAAACTTTTGGAAGCCTTTGAAATAATAGTGAACATATGCTAAAGGAAGCAAACATTTATTTCATCATTCTCAGTTTCTACCCTGTCCCAAACCCACCTTTTATCCTTAGAATAGTCTCTGTGAATCTAGAATGAATGTTAGTGTGTCCTTGACTTCTCTTTGATACTCCTTGGTAAAAGGAAGCCTGTCCAACTTTCCTTTTGGCAGCCGGTCAGGGTTACAGGGAGCCTGAATCAGATGACCTGTCCTGATCCTTTTGGGCTTCTTCACACACAACCAGAAGAATGAAGGGGCCAAAATACACCTCCCAAACATTACTGTGAATATTTTAGGATATTTCCTTTCAGTTTTTTCTCCCCAATATGAGCTTATTTTCTTGCCAGAATAGTTGTAGATGTACCTCTCCTAGTTTTTTTCACTTAACATTATTACATAAGCTTTCCTTCTAATCATTAACCATCTTTTGTACGTGTTTCTGATGGCTGCATAAAATCCCTTAGGATGGATCTACTATAGTTTACTTTTCCTTTGTAGATTTTCACATTCATTAATTTACCCAGTTAATAAATATTGAGTGGCTAAAATGCAGAAAGCATTGTTATAGGTGCTAAGAATAGAGCATTAAACAAAGCAAAGTCTCTGCCTTGATGGAGGTTACATTGCAGCATTGTAGTTGGAGGAGGAGACATAATAAATAAAAAAATATATATACAGACAGGTGAGGAGCAAACTCAGCATTCAATATAGTGTTGCAGAGCTTGAGATGTTTAAGTGTTCAGTCAAGGTGGATCTGTTGAGAAAACCTGGTGCCCTGACACACAGAATAAAGGTATTTAGATAAATACCTCAAAGAGTTTGGCTCCGCAGACCCTTCTGTTACCTCAGAGCTGGTAGAGGTGGCTCACTTCTCCAAAGTAAGAGCCAGTACTTTCTCTGTAGAGGAAAATGATAGAGGTCTTTTCTCAACCAGGCAACTGGTGTGCCCTCAGGAACCACAGTCATCTCTCTTGACAGCCAGGTTGATAACTATGCTGGATAAATCCCAGTATAACTTGACTAGAGATATGCTAGGTCTGATAAGGAAGGAAAGAGATTACATCTCATAGGAGCTCCAGGAATTAGCTAATATGCACTGGCAGGAGTGAGGGGGCTAATGCTGAGATTGCATTCTAAAGGTTCAATCAAGGGGGTAGAAAGGTAAGACTGGGTAAGCAAGAATTCATTCACTGGGTGAGACTTTCTCGGGATGTGAGATTTAACATTCTGGAAAAGACCAATGGAGATGAGACAAATTTGTGGCTAGGGTGGCTTCAGAATCCAGGAGAAAACAAAGGCCCTTTCTGAGTTTCCCTGTCAAAAGGTAGAGGAAGGAATTCAAAGGCTGAGGAGTGGGAATGCTGAAGTGGATATATAATGTGAAGCCAGAAGACCCACCAGAGGATGTAGCATTCACCAAGGTCATCAGGAATGCACTGATGAAAGGGGTCTCTCAAGCATCACAAAGCAGCTCAGTGACGGTCTCCTATGCAGGCAGAGCTGTTGGCAGGAGAGGCAGATCCAGAGCTGAGCTTGTTAACATCCACGGTCATGATCCAGGCCTAAAGCAATAGAGGCCAGATGGCTGCCCTTGATCACCAAAAGCCAGGAAACTCTCATCACCAATGACAGAGAGGAAGCCAAAGGGGCTTGACTATAGATAGTCGTGGAGTTGGTTAATAAAGCATGTATTAGTTTCTTCTCACACTGCTATGAAGAAATACTTGAGGCTGAGTAATTTACAAAGGAAAGATATTTAATTGACTCACAGTTCTGCAGAGCTGGAAAGGCCTCAGGAAACTTACAATCATGGCAGAAGTAGAAACAAACATGTACCTCTTCACAGAATAGGAAGAAGTGCTGAGCAAAGGGGGAAATGTCCCTTATAAAACCATCAGATCTAGTGAGAACTTACTCATTATCACGAGAACAACATGAGGGTAACCATCCCCGTGACTCAATTACTTCCCACCAAGTCCCTCCAATGACACTTGGGGATTGTGGGAACTGCAATTCAAGATGAGATCTGGGTGGGGATACCTCCAAACCATATCAAGGCATGTTATCCCCAGGGCAGCCAGTCCTTAACATCCAAAATCAGTAGAAGGCTTTATTAGTCAGGGCTCTTAAGAGAAACAAAACTGATAGGATATTTAGATAGATGGTAGATAGATATAAGATAGATAGATAGATAGATGAGAAGGGACTTATTAGGAATATTGGTTCTCATGATTATGGAGGCTGAGAAGTCCCATGATTTGCCACCAGCAAGTTGGTAATCCAAGAAATTTGGTATCCTGACTCAGTCCAAGTCCAAAAGCCCGAGAACCACGGGAGCCAGTGGTGTAATGCTCTTTCCAAGGCCAAAAGCCTGAGAACCTGCAGGGAGCAACTGGTGGAATTTCCTGAGTCTGACGGCCAGAGAACCTGGAGTTCTAATGGCCAAGGAAAGGAGAATATGAGTGTCCCAGCTGCAGAATAAAGAATAAGAGCAAATCAGCTTTTCCTCTGCCTTTTTGTTCTATCCAGGCACCCAGCCAACTGGATGGTGCCCATCCACATTCAATAAGGAAAGATGTTTCTTCATAGTTCATTGATTCGAATGTCAATCTCTTTCAGAAATACTCTTTCTGCCAAATATAGAAATAATGTGTTACTAGCTATCTGGGCATCTCTTAATCCAGTTAAATTGACTCCTAAAATTAACTATCACAAAAGCAAAAATGTGATATGATTACATTTTTATGTGATCAAAAATGATCACATTTTAAAGTTAATGATCACAAAGGCAAAAATGAAGAAACAGAGGGCTGACGTGGTCTTTCTAATAAAAATCATGATCTTTGCTCAATTCCCAGACCTGAACCAGTTTTGGAATCTGCAACTCACTGACTGACAATTCTTAGGTGGAAGGACCCCGCCATATGATCACAGTGTATACTGCAATGGGAACTATGGTCATTTACTTCAGTGACTGTAGGCTGAAGAAAGGGGAAATTCCCAGACATTTCAGACAGTTGGATACAGGGTCTCAGTTGATATGGGTAACCAGAATCCTGATGCATCATCATAGTCCCTCTGTTAAAGTGGGGCATATGGGAGCAGGTATTAAATTGCATCCTGGCTAAACTCTAACTTATGATGCATCCATTCAGTCCACAGCCCCACCCAGTGGTCATTTTCCTACTCTTTAAATGTGTAATTGGGATCAACATACTTTGTAGTTGGCATAACCCCCTCACTGGATCTTTGGCCTGTGTGGTAAAAGATACCACAGTGTGGAAGGCCAAGTGGAAACCTTTAAAACGGGCCCCCTTTTCCTTCCCCTCTCTCAGCCTAAATTGTAAATCAAAAATAACACAAATCTCATGGGGATGACAGTGATTAGTGCCACTATTAAAGATCTAGAGATTTCAGAGTTCATGGCTCCTATCATATCTCCATTTAATTAACTAGGCTCCTGACAAAACTGGATAGATTCTGGAGAATGACTGTAGAATACCATAAGTTAACACCAATAATGGCCTTAGTTACAGCTGCTATGCCAGATGTATATTTGTTAGGATATATTAATAAGGCTTCAAGTGCATGGTATGTGTCTTGGCATTTGGTTCTCAGAGGATCCAAACTGATGTATCATCCTATTGATAAGACAATTCAAAAGACTACTTACTGATAACTGCTCTTAAAGTTTAAACATATGGAGCTAACAAGTTTATGTGTAGGGGAAGCTAAATTAGGGTCGGTGAAGGATAAAACAAAAAAGTAAATGGAGAGTGCAAAGATGACTCATTTAAAGCATTTTTCCATTTAAAGGGAACGGAGAAGTGAGGTAGCAACTGGAAGAAGATGGATTGAGGGAGTTTCTGTCTTGGGGTTTGCATGTGTTTTAAAGACAGGAAATATTGCAGCCTGTGTTTATTAATGGGAATGATTCAATAGAGAGGGAAAAGAAATAATGTAGGATGAAAGAAGGTAATTGTCGAAATGATACCTTTGAGCAGAAGACAGAGACTGAGGCTCAGGATATAAGGGCAGGAAAAGGATATCTGATACTAATTGGCTCCTATTAAATGTGATAGAATCTTTCTCCACTCCTTTTAATGAGAGATTTTCTTTAACGAAGCGGACTTCGAGCCAGTCTTTCTTTTTCTAACTTGCACTCAAAACTTCAGATCGACCTATATTTTAAAATTTGTTTAAACATAATAAAATATTTTAATACACTGTGTTTTTTAAATAATAATTAGTAGTACCTTCTCAATGTACTTAATATCTAGTTAAAGTTAAAGAATATTATCAGTCAAGGGTCAACAGAATAATCTGTAGGACTACTGCAACCTCAGAACTCCTAAACTTGTATCATGTGATGTTGTTGTTACATAAGTGCCAAATAAGTGGCGTAGACATTAGGTGGTAAGAGTTCCATAAAGGTGAGACCACATACTGAGGTGTGATGTGGAGACAAGGTTTTGTGGAAGAGACAGAATTAATCTAGACTTGAAGAACAGATAGCATTTGAATAACATGGCAGTAAGGGTGAAGGTTTTCTAATCTGCTGGAAGGTAGGAATTCACAAGGACCTTCTGTGGAATATAAGAGAAAATGTTGCAGACTGTTCAGGGGAAGAGTCAACCAGAACAATTGTGTTTAGGCACTCTGGTAACTTCTTGTGTACTGGTGGGCTGAGACCTTACCCAACCATGAGCTGGATATCCTCCTGAAAACTTAGACAAAATAGCTCTAAGTTCATTCTGATGATTGATACAGAGACACAGGATAGGCAAGCACAATAAATAGATCAGTAAACTTAAAGCTATCATGCAAAGCATTTTTTAGTATCACTTCTAGAGCTTTTTCTGTTTACAATAAGGAGAATGAGAATAAAGGGTGTGTAACTGAGTTCAAGCTAGAACTTCCTCTGATAAAGAAGAAAAATAAATACATACCCTAAAATAACACTAGAAAATGTAGCCAGAAGCTTTTGTGATGTGAAAAATATATACTATTAAATTGTATACATCATTTTATTTTAATGTTTAATGTGTTGCCCTGGTTGTTCTGTGTCACAGGAATATTCAGTGGTATCTGTACGTTCTGCCTCATTCTCTTAAGACCTGAAGCTTACACCAATTGGCAGCATGAGTATATATTAGGACTGTGAAGCATTATTTTTCTTTTTTAGTTTCAATGTTTTATATCTCAAGCAAAAAGAAGAGATGGCAGTATCCCATGATAAAGTTTTAAATTTTTTGTCTTATCTATAATGACACCATTCCTTAAGCATTAAATGACCAGACATCCCAAGTTTCAATGGGAGATGATGGTGTCTGGTGTTACTGTTTTAATTTATTAACTAAATGGTTTGAAAATGTTAAGTATAAAATTGTAAATAATTTTTCATCTCAACAATTCCAATTGAATATAACCTCATAGGTGTTTTCCCTCAGGGTGTTTTCCCCCGGATCATTTCATATACCTTTAAAAATATGTAAGTGAAGAATATGTTTTTAAAAGAAGTATTTGAACAAGGAAGAACAAACATCATAAGTTCTGTTCTCTATGTTTCTTACCAACATCTGTCGGTCAGCGACCTTTTGTCAGTTTCTGAGTGTGGAGAAGAAACTGCCTGAGGCAAAAATGGGATTTCACACTCCACAATGCAAGGTGGAATACAACTAATACAGCACCTTTAGGCAGTGCTTCCCAAGGCATCAGGAAATTCCATCAGATACTAGAAGAAAATTATCCAATTGCTTATGCATTGGGTATAACAGATTATACATTGGGTGAAATACTCTAGAAGAAAAAAACATGAAATAGGATTGTACCGGTAAAAATAAATTTAAAAATAAAACATTTAACTTTCTTTTCCACCCCATTTCTCAATAATACCATTATTGCCAAAGGGCCAATAATGTAGTTGCTAAAAATAGAAGCAAGGCTGTAGTTTGGGAATTAGCAGGAAAGGAAATAAGTTTGGGACATTCCCATCAATGATCCCAATCATAATTGTTTCTAGCAAGTTTGTGCTTAGAATTTAAGATCCTTAATTTTTGTTTCTGAGTGAAAAAAAAATTGTATGAAATATTCTAAAGAAGCTTCCAAATTATAAGGTAAATGGAATATTTTCCTAGTTGTAAGTATGGTAGAGATTAAAGTATGTACTTCAAAAGTACATGTTGGTAAAAATTTCTAATTGCCTACTAGATCATTTAGAGTGGTGCAAATATTGATTAGGAATACAAAAAGTTTTAATTCTTTAGTTTCATTTTTGAGAGTTTAGTTTACCTTTAACCTAAATTTCATACATGTAATCATAATTATATATTTATTCATTTATACATTTTTGATAGAAAGTAGAAACAATTATGAGAGGATAGTTTGAGCAAAGCCGTTGTAGCCATTTTGAAGCACTTGGAGATAAGCAGAAGTAGAGCTTACTGAGTCTAAGGACAAAACAAAAGAATAGGAAATATGTGGCTGCTGCTTTTCTAGATGAAATAACTGAATTCCAGTAAGGCTGAGGAAATTCAAATGTCTCCCTTTTGTTTTACAGGAGCTTAGTTTCAGAAGAATACACTGGAAACTCACAGAAATACTGTAATTTGAAGTAGATCTGACACTGTGTTCTGGAGAACTTCAGATTTTTCTCCTACTGAGTTAACTCATATTTTTTAAAGTGAAAAATTCCAAATGGTCATATGCTTTACCAAAGTAATGTATATATATACATATATACACCTTACTAGAATAATGTGTATATGTATACACACCTTACTAGAATAATGTGTATATATATATACACACATACACACACATATAGACACATTCTAGTAAGTTATAGATATGTGTATATATATATATACGCATAACGTATGCATTTCTCTAAAGATTAGAAATTAATTCTTCAGCGAAACATCTTACTCTTTTCCCTTGAAAAGAAAATTTGCCTGTCTCTTAAAATCAACTTGGATTAGCAGAATCACCTCTGCCGACGCTTGTCAGTGGCCACTCCTTGCCTGGACATGATATTTGGAGGTTGTGGCTGGAAACAAATGGGAGCTGTTTTTGGAGGCTGCATTGCCTTTTTAGGTTATGAGGGTCTCTCTGTGTTTAGGATAGCATGATTGACAGCTCTATTCTAGCTCCAATTAGCACCCTATAATTTATTAGCTTCTGCTTTCAGATTATGCGTTAACTTCACAAATATTTCAACCACGGAAACAGCAGCTATCAAGTATCTCTTTCCTGATCCAGCCTTCTGGGGCTGCAGTGAAACACAAGGAAAGAGCAGTACAGTTGGTCTGTCAAGTGAGAATAATCATTTGTGCCTGTGCCTGTCTGAGGGCATGATGTCTCTGATTTCTCTTTAGGCCTGCATCTGTGTGTGTGTGTATTATATTTGTGGATAGATTCTATTGTGCAGATATCACATTTGTATTATTAGAGTTTCATATTTATAAGCAATAAGCAAGAGTTGGTATTTGGAAATGTGAAATTAATATTTGCTTAACTCTGCTGCTTGTGTAAATGTCACAATTTCAGTTACATACAGACAGCCACAGTAATAATAATACTGTCTTATATTTATTCCTTTACTCCAGATTTTAGGAATATATAATAAATGCTAAAAATCTAGTAAGGAAAAATGAAATGTACAGAGAAAACAGCTTGGCAAGTCTAATCAAAATGTGAATCATTTGCATAAGAATTGTCAATAAACTGTTAAAGCACTTTTAAAAAGTGATCTTAGATTTTTCAGTTTCATTTATTTTTAAAGTATTTTCACATATCTTTCCATTTTTCTTCCATGCTTAGATGACATCCTAATGAATTACACTAATAAATTCAATTTATGGACATAGCATTTACATGAAAGCAGTTTGTTTAGTTCTATTAATTTTTATCCCCTCCAACTCCAAAGTAATTGTTCACTAAGTGCTTAAAAAAAAGAGCTTTTTTATTTTGACAGAATACATGCATAGCTGCACAGAAATGCAGGCCTTTTTATTCTAAGCAAAATGAAAATTGAAGTTACCCAAAGAGCTGTTTTATCCAGATGCAGAAGGACACAGAAAATACCGTACTTACCCAGAAAGAGTGAAAAGAGAAGTGTTCAGTCACGGGTTCTGAGTCCCAACACCCGCCATCTCCCATCCAGACCCAAGTCAATCTTAAGTTATTGCTAGAATTTGCCATGCATTTAAATAGAACTTCAAAGGGGGAAATGAGACGGGATGGCAACTCTTTTTACACTGAAGGAATAGAACAGATAGAGTTCCCTGTAGCTGGGTGACCGAATTCTCAGCCAGAGGGCAATCGGCAAAAGGATTACTTGGTGGTGGAGAGCTGTCTCTTTCCTTTTCATCACCTCACCTTCGACCTAGGCCAAGTGCAAAGGAAAAACCGTAGGCAAAGAGGACACTAATGCCAAGGGGGGGGGTGATTAGAGGAGAATATAAGCTTTCTCTGAGCCCCCTGACCAGGTATAAGATACGTAAAAACGTCATGTTTGCCTTTCCTCATGCCATCCCTCATTTCCTTGAATGTCCTTTTTTCAACTGCTAGAACCTCTGATCTGCATGGTTTGACTACTATTAGCAAGACAGGTATGAGAGTTCATATTTTGTGTGACTTGAAGTGAGCCTGAAGAATGTCAGGTAGGTCTACCATTTCACCAAAGTTCTCCTTGCTGCTCTTATTACACAGGACCAAATCATTATAGATCTAGGTCATCTTGCATTTCTACCTGAGGAAGGTGTGGAATGGAGGGAAATGCTGTGGTTCTTGTGTCATATGTGCCAGGTCGCTGGAGCCTGGACCGGCTCAGCAGACTGGACGGTCTGTTCAGGACCGCCCCAAAGGCTGGTTCCAGTGAATGAGTCTTCTCACCAGCAACCTGATATTCGGGTCAGATGTAGCTTAGGAGAGAAGTTTCAGTAATCAGAACCGTGTGGCTGGGAAGATGTTCCCTGTGGGTTCTGATCGCAGATCTTTTTGTGTCAATGCAGGTGGGGTGCAGGTAAACAGCCCCTTCAGTGGGGAATACATGGAGATGTCCAGCAGAGAATGAACTGCCATGCTTTCTTCAACAGTATAGTTAGTAGCAAATTCTGAAAAGCACATTGGGATTCAATGCATTTTATTTACACTTGTATATACCAGGGATTCATGCCAGTGGAACATGGATTAAAAAAATCCACAGACAAGTCCAAAGTTAATTTTAGTTACTGCTTCAATGTCCAAACCTCAGGCTAACTCTTATACAGCTTGATTAGGTTAGGTGTGAAGAATTTCAGAGTGGTGAAGGCTGTTAAATACTGAAGTAAATAAGAGAAGTAATAATAGCTCCCCCCTGAAGAAGAATAGAGAGCTGCACCTGACTGAATAGTCTAAGTAGTGTCATTTGATGGAGTTTGGACAATGTCCTGTGACAGCTCATTTGAGACTGAAGATTCCGGAATTTCTACCAAAACATCATCAATCTGTGCTTTTCTGACTTTTTTCCCTTCTTTATGCATCTATTGTGGAGAAAATAAGCCCAACGTTGAAGAGCAAAGAGACAAATCAGAACTGGACAAGGGCTCACTGCAGTGAATAACAGTGCAGCCCTGCACTGGCGCTACATGGTTTTGCAGCCTGACTCTGCCACTGATGAGCTTCATGATTGGGAAAATTATTTCTTCTCTGTGTGCCTTAGTTTTCTAACAGGTAAGAGGGAGAACATCATAATAAATACCATATAGAATTGTGAGGCTTAAATGAGTTAATCTATAAAGATCAGTGCCCAGTGGACGATAAACAACATTATTTAAATAACTTATGATTATTGTTATCAGACGTGATGCACATAATCATAGAGTACCTTCCATCAGAGTGCAAACAACAATATTCTTGGAATGATCACATCTACTTCACAGGTAGCCAAATGACAGAAAGAGGGTGTGGGGAACTCTGCCAAGCTCATGCTGTGAGTTAGATCCCTTAACTGCTTCCAATTCTTGAGACTTATCCAAGATAAATTATATTTGCCTCTCATGTTATAATGAAGATCAAGATTTGGACTAATATTTTTATGGGCATCAACAAGGTACAAGGGCACTTCGAGCAGCACACAAAATCTCTCTACAGGGCACTTTTGTGAAAGAACGTAAATAACTTTGGTATCAAGAGGAAACAAGGGGAAAAACGATCAGTTTCTTGCTTAATAATCTTTTATTGCCTAGTGAGAGATTTGGTTTCTTAGCCTAGCATATTAAAATATAAAATAGCCAATATTTCAGAAACACTTGTAACTGATGACCCTACTATCTTGAGTCTAGAATTTAACATGTAACAATAATTCTTTTCTGGAAAATAATAAATCTGTACCGGACTGAATGGTCTACAGTCTTTTTGTACCATCTTTGCTTCTAACTTCTGAATGCTAACAGGCAAGACCTTGACCTCTGTAGGCCACAATTTTCTCCTTTGTAAAACAGACAGGGGCACCTAACTTCTCATTCCCCAAGGCTGATGTGAGATGGAAACAGCTAACAGACTCCTAGCACAGCAAACACAGTGGAAACACAGAAAGAACTATCTATTTATCTATATCTAGCTATATCTATCTATGATATTACTGACATCAAATCATAGTACTATGTTATTTTATTCTACTAGAAAAAAACTAAGTTATTTTCTTTTTATGAATCAACACAGTGAACTCATAGTAAACAGACATCTTTAATGTTCGTCTCTTCTTCCTTATCACCTTCAGCTTTGCCCACGCACAGACCCTTTCCCCTGCCCCAACACTAAATCACAATCAGAGAGACTGAGAAAAAAATTCGAGGTAATGGAGACTTCATGCACATTTCTTCCTCTTGTGGTGGTTCCCAGTTCTTCTCCACGGAGTCAGTTCGGGTCTTTCTTTGCTTTTTTCATCCAGAGGATAGAGGGACAGAATTTGTGGGAGAGAAGGCAGAGAAGGGTTTCTTCTTTCATTGTAAAATGTTCCTCGTAAAAAATATGATATATATACATACATATATATATATATAAT
>CAUYLG010013707.1:0-15573 GCA_963573385.1 Cacajao melanocephalus
TGGCTCCTCCGCCGGGAATCTCCTAGTCTGTGGGCAACAAAAATTCGTCTGAAAGTGCGGCGTCCACTCGCTCTCTGCGCTTTCACTGGGAGCTACAATCCTGAGCTGTTGTTAATCGGCCATCTTGGATCTCTCTCCACTAAGTAGTTTTAAAAAAATGTACAGGTAAAAGTTTCATTCAAAGTGCAACATTCTTTGCAAAAGAATGGAGTCTGACATAATGGAGTGTGAGTTCATTGATCTGGTTTCAGATCCACATTGCAACCAAACTTTTAGAAATGACCACTTGCTGCGTTTTGGTGTAGTATCAAAGAAGTGTGTTGCAGTTAAACCTGAAAAGGCTACCAAAATATTCCTTCCTTTCACAGTTACACATCTGTGGAAGGCTGGATCCTCTTCATATACTTCACTCAAAATAACGTATCTTACAGCAAATTGAATGCAGAAGCAATTATGAGAACCCAAATGTCTTCTGTGAGCCATTAGAGATTTATAAATATGTAAAATAATGCCTTGCTTCTCACTAATTTATTTTGTTTTGGAAAATATGCTAATTTTTCATAATCTTATATTATGTGGAATAAGCTTATTAATGAGTTAATAATTCATAAAATTTCTCAGCTTAATTTCGAATATAGTAAATATCAATAGATATAAGTTACATAAACCAAGCTCTCTGGGGTTTTCAGTAACTTTTAAGAGTATAAAGGGGACCTAGGACCAAAAAGATCCAAAATGATTGGTATGTAATATATCACCTTTGGTGTTAAAACATGGTGAGAATAAGAGTATATATTTAGTTTGTTTTGTTTATGCATTAAGGAACTCTGGGAGGATACACTAGAAACTAAGAATCATGGTAACCCTTTGAATAGAATTGGGGAAGTGTTGGGAATTAGGCAGATAGAATAGAATAATTAGAGGGATACCTCACTCTGTCTAATTTTATGCATCTTATAATTGTTCCATGTAACTGTATTACATATTTTTTAAAAACTACTCCATGGTATATTGTTAGGAAGTTTCAGAAAATGCATGACTGAAGAGAGAGTTCTAGAACCTTTCATAAAAGGAATAATTTACTTTTCAGATCTGCAGTGGTACGAAGGTCCAACACCAGCCCCATGGGCTTCCTCAGGCTGGGATCATGCTCCCCGGTGCCAGCAGACACAGCACAGACAGTTGGACGAAGACTCTCCACTGGATCTTCTAGGCCCTACTCACCTTCCCCTTTGGGTAAGGAGAGTTTAGAAACAGTTTTCAACCTTTTTTTCACTGTAATAAATCTGACATGAGACATTCTCTTTAGGAACTTTGGCTCATGATGGCAGTGATTTTCAGCTGATTAAAGGCTGTACCCTGTCCCTCCATTTTTACCCCAATCTCAGCTCCCTCTTTTCTTTTCTTTTTGTCTTTCTCTTTCTTTATTTGAGACAAAGTCTCGTTCTGTCACCTAGACTGGAGGGCCATGATCTCGGCTTGCTGCAGCCTCTGCCTCCCAGGTTCAAAGGATCTTTCCATCTCAGCCTCCCAAGTAGCTGGAACTACAGGTGCATGCCACCACACCCAGCTAATTTTTAAAATTTTTATGGAGACAAAGTTTCACTATGTTGCTCAGGCTGGGCTTGAGCTCCTGGGCTCAAGCAATCCACTTGCCTTGGCCTTCCAAAGTGCTGGGATTATAGGCATGAGCCACTGAGCCCAGCCCCAACTTCTTTTTGAGAGTCTCTGTATAAATCTGTTAGGATCTCTACTGGAAATACAATAATATAGATGTACCTTATGTATAAAAAGCATCTCCTTTGGGATTGGGCTCTAAATACAAAGTCAGAAATCCTTGGCTAAAGTGTAACATGCCTTTTCTACTTAACACTCATACTTGGAAGGATTACTGTATAGCAGCTCTGGGTCACAATTACCAGAAACCTTCTAGTCCCGGGAGGCATGTGGTGGCAGCTTCATTACAGATCTTCTCACTTCCCCTGCTACTGTAATAAGGAGAATGCCGATAGGAACAAAACACTAGCAACAAAAATGCTGCCTAAAGGAAAAACAAACCATGTACCATATCTTCAGTGAAACCAAGAGACAAAAATAAAAGCTCAAACTCCAGAAATACATGTAAGAGAGCCAAAACCACTGAGACTGCCCCAGCTGTGTGAGAGGCAGCATTGAGGTGGTAGGAAAGAACAGGTGGTGCAGACAGAGCTTGGGGGTGGCAGATCTCAAAACTGCAAAAAAATAACTTACAGGAGAAGGCCCCACCTTCAGTCAGAGCTGCTGAAGTAAGACTAAGATGGAACAGGAAGTAATCTCTAGAGACAGAAAGAGAAGGGCTTTCCTCAGGAGCCCTATTTAAAACAAGACAAAACACACAATGATAGTGTTAAAAAAAGAAAAAAGTTTAAATTGCTACATTACCCATTGCTACAGTTTCAGAGCTGTTTTTGGATGAAAAATCTTTGAATAAAATTTTGGCCCTTTCTCACCCCTGCAGCAGCCCCTGAGGTACTTCAGGGTCTCCAAAGACAAAGTCCAAATCTCATCCTTGCACACAAGGATAAAGCCCTTCCTAAGAATCTGATCTCTGCCTGCTGCCTGATCCCTTGGAATGAGTCCTCTTGATACAGACATACATATGTTTCTCATCTGCTTAAACTCCCTGAAGGCCGGGCGTGGTGGCTTATGCCTGTAATCCCAGCACTTTGGGAGGCCGAGGTGGGTGGATCACGAGGTCAGGAGTTCGAGACCAGCTTGGCCAAGATGGTGAAACCCCGTCTCTTTTTAAAAATAAAAATTTAAAAAAAAATTAAAAAATTAAACTCCCTGAAGCCTTCCTCAACTCTCTCTGTTAGTTTAGGTTCTCAGAGAAATGGATCCATGGAACATATTAGATATGCAAGAGAGTAACTTGGGGAAACTCCTGTGAAGGATGAAGGGGAGGAGCAGGAGGAAGTGGGGAGGGGCCTCAGACAAAGACATAGGTCCAACACCTGGAAAAGGAGGGCAGGAAAGAGGAAGAACTGGTCAGGAAGAGTCTCAGACTGTGGTGTCGTTCTAAGAAGGTTTCAGCCAGACTGAAGGAGTAGTGCCAAGCCCTGGGTTGTCTTCTTAGAGGAACTCCCTGGCTTGCTTCAACAAGCCTGAATGAGTGCCCCACCATATGCAGTCATTGGCTGGTTGCAGCCCTGGGGGAAGCCTAGTCTTGGCACCAGTGTGGTAGATCCAGAGGGACTGCAGCTGGGGTTGTCAGTTAGCTGTGCCCTGCAGCTCCACAAGCCTGGACACTTTGTACAAACTCTTTGTACTTGTCTGTCTTGTGGCCGTACCTGTTAGGAGCATTTATTTGTTTATGTGGCTTCCCCCCGGCCCCTCCGCAGTGTTCTTGTTTCAAGGCAGATTATATGATACTTTTTATATTAGTGTGCAGCACCCAGCAGATTGGTCGTCCAGTAAATGTTAGTTGAAGTAAACCTTTGCTACTTAAAATTTTCTAACCAGTGATTTGTGCATGTGTTACCTGTTGCTGTCTTTTATTGTTTTGAATCATTTTTTCTTCCTTTCTCTGTCTTTTTTTTTTTTTTTAGTTGGTACCATTCCTGAGCAATTCTGTCAGTGCTGCTGTGGGCATCCTCAGGGCCATGACTCCAGGAGTAGAAACTCCTCAGGTAGGAGAATGTATTTGGTATATTAATAATTCGAATTGTATTATAATTGGGATTTGAGTTGTGTTTTTCTAGCCTTTTCAAAGAACAGAATTGCTGTGAAATATCTCCTCTGCTATCCTGATTTTTAGAATCTTGGTCTAATGTGGTTTAACATGTCATATAGCTGATCTAATACCTCTTTTTGGATATGAGACTCCTTAATGAAAGTAAGTCTTAGGAATTAAAGTTTTCACATAGATAATGAAAATTATTTATCTATGAAATGAAATTTCATTAATACTGTTTATTAATACCGTTTTTGGTAAGATCCATGAGTCAGCATCGGATACAGTAATATAAATTTAAAAAAATTATATAACATATATATATATGCCTGAAAAGAGATGTGTAAGTCACGATTTTATAAGTCAAATTCTATTGTATGGATATTTGAGGAGTTGGTGAGTTAAAGGACTCCTGTGTTGCTTAGAAGAGCACTCTTTAATGAAGCTTAAATAATTTTCTTCAGACCATAAGATTTTAACACAAATTTATTCTTACAAAGGGCAAAAAAATTAAATATCAGGTTTGTGATGAGATGAAGCCAGTAGTGGTCAATAGCAAAGCTTCTATTGGTTTCTGTTTTTAGAAGAATGATGGTTAAGTCACTAAGAATATTTGCATGCCTTTAATGTTTTTCTTGATAGTTTGGCTTCTAAGAAACTCCAAAGAGTGTGTAATTGGAGTCAAGGATTAGTGGACCTTGGGTTGGCAACAACAATGTTTGTCTTGGGGAAAAGGGGACCTTATTTCCTAGGCTCTTGATTTGGTGTCCCCTGAAGAGGGAAGGATATCTGTGAGCAGGTGTTGTCTTTGTGAGAATACGGATGCTTTAGGTTTTAAGTGTGTAATTTAACAGACAAAGTACAGAGAATCCACATGCTTGTTATTTTTACACAAAGTAAAATCTAGGAAAGGCCTATTATCTTATGATCTTCTTTCCTACACATTATATATATTTGTTTATTATTATTATTTTTGTATAAGGAGTTATTTTGGATTAGTTCGAAGTTTCTTTTAGTTGCTATTGAGAAAAGAGAATAATGATATTGATTTACCGAAGTATGTATTATTCATATAGAGTAAAAATCATTCTGTTCAATGGAGGTTTTTGTTGTATTCATTAATTTCATTAATGATATTGTTCTCTTTGGTGCTAACCAGAGTTATTTGATAGCTACTGATTAAAAACAGCTAATAACCCATAATCATTAAATTCTGTCTCCTGAGAATATGAACGATGGACTTGTTTTGCAAAGGATGACAGAAAAATATTCTCTTGCCAAGTAAATAACTTTTAGAATATCTTATGAAAAATAAGATATCAGAATTCTCATTTTTAAAATTGTCTTCTTAATTTTTAAGTTTTTGCACTGCACTTCTTCACTTTGGGTTAATGTCACATTTGTTTTCTTGTTAGGTTCTCCAGTGCCACAAGCTCAGTCACCACAGTCTCTCTTATTGGGTGCTAGACTGCAGAGTGCCCCCACCCTCACTGACATCTATCAGAACAAGCAGAAGCTCAGAAAACAGCACTCTGACCCCGTGTGCCCATCCCATGGTGGAGGTGGATACAGCTACTCACCTCAGCCCAGTCGGCCTGGCAGCCTTGGAACTTCTCCCACCAAGCACATGGGGTCCTCTCCACGGAGTTCTGACTGTTTCTTTAAAACTCCTTTGCCAACAATCATTGGTTCTCCTACTAAGGTGTGTTTATTAAACCCTTTTGTAGGTCAGGAACTGGTATAGTATTTATGGTAAGGATTCATGATAAGAATAGCTATAATTTATTTTATTTTATTTTACGTTATTTTTTGAGACAGAGTCTTGCTCTGTCCTCCAGGCTGGAGAGCAGTGGCACAATCTCAGCTCTCTACAACTTCCACCTCTCAGGTTCAAATGATTCTGGTACCTCAGCCTCCTTAATAGCTGGGATTATAGGCATGTGCCACCATGCCCCGCTAATTTTTTTTTGTATTTTTAGTAGAGACAGGATTTCACCATGTTGGCCAGGCTGGTCTTGAACTCCTGGCCTTGAGTGATCTACCTACCTCAGCCTCCCAAAATGCTGAGATTACAGGTGTGAGCCACCACGCCTGCCCAAGAATAGCTGTAATTTAATGAGCACTTCCCTGGCACACTTATGTGTGCCAAAGCATACTTGCATATTGCTTTTTGTGTATGATCCCATTTGATCCTGAAAAAAGGAAATTGAGGCTTAGAGAGTTTAAATGAACTGTACAAGGTCATAACAAGCTGTAAGTAGGTCTGCCAGTGTTTGAATCTGGGTTTGACCGACTCCAGAGTCTATACTCCTGACTACTGGGTCACACAAGCCTGCCAGTACTGAATAGCTCATGCATCGTATTAACTAGCTTACATATATATGTCTCTTTAGACCACAGCTCCTTTCAAAATCCCTAAAACACAAGCATCTTCCAACCTGTTAGCCCTGGTTACTCATCATGGGCCTGCAGAAGAACAATCCAAAGATGGGAATGAGCCACGGGAATGTGCCCATTGCCTCTTAGTGCAAGGAAGTGAGAGGCAGCGGGCCGAGCAGCAGAGCAAGGCAGTGTTTGGCAGGTAAAATACTATTTCCATTCTAGCCTTAAACATGAAAACTGTAATAGTAAAACAAATATATAAGACTACATTAGAGTAGTGGCTGAGTCATGCCATATCGTTATTGATATATATGGTGTACATTTAGAATCTCGGAAAACCATAGATGTTTCCTGTAACTGTGTAATACATAGTTCTTCCTGAACTTCTTGAATATTCTGTTTCTGTCTTTTATTTTTATTATTGAAGTTTAATCTCTATTCTGAATTGTTTGCTATCTATTTATTGTTTCCTCATTCTCTGACTTCCTAGTAACCCTACTAGTTTTAAAAAGTATTCCAGCTGAGAAACGAAAGAAAAAGTGTACTTTTCCTTTATTAAAAACATAACCGTTCTTTTTAGATCTGTCAGTACTGGAAAGTTATCAGATCAACAAGGAAAGACTCCTATAGGTGGACACCAGGGCAGCACAGACAGTTTAAATACTGAACGACCAATGGATATAGGTAAGAAAAATATTTCTTTTTAGGCAGGTAATTTGCTAGCGTATGCATTAGTTTCTTACTGCTGTTGTAACAAATCGCCACATGCTTGGTGGCATAAAACAACACAAATGTATTATTTTACAGTTCTGGACATCATCTCTATCCTCTCAACTTCCTTCTCAGTAGCCCATTCAAAGCAGGGGCTTATTCAGTATCTTGATGAGCAGCAGCTTATGAGTTGTTAATAGAAGGACTTCTGACCAAGATTTTTTTTTTGTTATCAGTAGGATAATACTGGCCGAAATTAGCCTAAACCTACATGTACTCCTGTGCATTTACTTTATAGTAACTGGATTTTATAAAGACCCATATGTCACTGAGACCTCTGAACCTTTCAGAGTTGTTCCAGAGACTGTATGTTCATAACCACCCATAGCTAGATTTCTTGAGCTGTGCGTCAAAAAACAAAATGCAGATTCTAGACTCTAATTCCATATTCTAGACTTGCTTGCTTAAATTTTCTAGGGGTTGTTTTTAGGAATCAATATGTGTAATATGCTCCCAGATGATTATTGTGAACACTCAAATTTGAGAATCACTGTTGTAATCTTCGTTTTTTTTTTTTTTCCTCTATGATTTTTTAATTCTCCCCATGAGCATCCAAAGGAGGAAATATCTGAGCCAGCATCATGGTTTCTAATCCAAAGAGAATAGTATAGGATTTAATATTTCACTGTACCCTCTTCTTCCCTGCATAGTTTCTGAAGATAAGTCTGATGTAATTTTACCTTTGTTCTCTATAGGTGAGGTATGTTTTTTTATTTGGCTTCTTTTGAGATTTTCTCTTCGTCTTTGATTCTCCAAAGTTTGAATATGATATGCTTAGGTGTAGATTTTTTTCATATTCATTCTCTGTGGTGTATTCTGTTTCCTAGGTCCATGGTTTGGTTCTGTCATTAATTTTGGAAGTTTTTCAGCCATTACTACTTTGAATGTTTCTTCTGTTTCTTTCATTCTCTTGGTATGCCCATTAAGTATATGTTCCACTCTTGTAGTTGGCCCATTGTTCTTAAGAGTCTCCTATTCTACCGACTGAGCTAGCCAGGCACCGGCTCCATTGTTCTTAGATAGTCTGTTCTTTTTTTTCTTCTTTTCATTCTTCTTTCTGTTTGTTTTTTAGTTCAGGAAGTTTCAGGAAGATATTGATGTATCTTCAGTCTCACTGATTCATTTCTTGGCAAAGTCCAGTCTACTGATAAGCCCATCAAAGGCATTCTTCATTTCTGTTACTATGATTTTGAGTTTTAGCATTTGTTTTTGGCTCTTTCTTTCTGAGTTTTCATCTTTCTGTCTGTACTACCTATCTGTTCTTGCATGTTGTCCACTTTTTCCATTTGAGCTCTTAGTATATTAATCATCATTATTTTAAATTCTCAGTGTCATGTTAAATAATTCCAGTATCTCTGCCATATGTGGGTCTGGTTCTGACGTTTGACTTGCTCTCTCTTTTCAAACTGTATTTTTGCCTTTTAGCATGCCTTTTAATTGAGGCTAGATATGATGTATTTTGTTTAAAAACTGAGTTAAATAGGCCTTTATTATGAGGTGTTTTGTTGTTGTTGTTGTTGTTTTTAATCTGGCCATGAGTTAAGCTTTATTTAGTGTTTGCTGTAGCTATAGGTATCAGAGGCTAAAATTTTCTCTGGTATCCTTGTTTTGGTTTCTCCTGTTGTTTTTGGGTTTCCCTGTGTACTCCTTCTTAAATTGCATTTGGATCTTGCCTAACTCTGTATTTTCTTCAAATAGTTTCGTAATTCTAATTTTATAAGTCTAAGACTTGGCTCTTACACTTATACATTTGTGGTACAGTTTGATTTAATTCATATGGATGATGTGGTAAAGGGATCCAGCTTTATTCTTTTGGATGGTCTATTCAGTGGTCCCAGCACCATTGAAGACTATATTTTCCCTGTTATGTTGTTTTGCTAGCCTTGTCAAAAATCGGTTGACCATTGATATGGTTAGGTTTTGTGTCCCCACCCAAATCTCATCTTGAATTGTAATTTCCATAATTTCCATGTGTCAAGGGAGAGACCAGGTGGAGGGAATTGAATCGTGGGTGCAGTTTCCCCTGTGGTGTTCTCGTGATAGTGAGTTCTCACGAGAGATGATGGTTTTATAAGGGGCTCTTCCCCACTTTGCTTAGCAGTTTTCCTTCCTGCTGCCTTGACAAGAAAGTGCCTTGCTTCCGCTTTGCCTTCTGTCATAATTATAAGTTTCCTGAGGCCTCCCCAGCCATGCTTAATTGTGAGTTAAACCTCTTTCCTTTATAAATTTCCCAGTCTTGGGCAGTTCTTTATAGCAATATGAAAACGGACTAATACAACCATAAATATGTTTATTTCTGGACTCTTAACTATTTCATTGATCTATATGTCAGTTTACGCTGGTATGCCTTAATTATTATAGCTTTGTCTTAAGTTTTGAAATCAGGAAATACGAGTTTTTCTTTTCTGTTCCTTTTCAAGATTGTTTTGGTTATTATGGGTGCCTTGAATTTCCATATGAATTTTAGCGTTATCTTGTCAATTTCTGTAGAGAGACTGGCTTTGTTTTTTTGAAGATTGCATTAAATCTGTAGATCAATTTAGTGAGTATTGAAATCTGCCTTAGTCCATTTTGTGCTGCTAACACAGAACATCTGAGATGGCGTAATTTATAATGAACAGAAATTTACTTTTTTACCATTCTGGAGGCTGCAAGTCCAAGATCAAGGCACTTGATCTGGTGAGGGTCTTCTTGCCGCATCATCACATAGTGGAAGGCAGAAGGGCAGGAGAGGGCTTGCCTTTAACCTCAAGCCCTTTCATAATGGCATTAATCCATTCATGAGGGCCTTTGGGTCTTGTTTCCTTTTTTCTTAGTTTGTCTGGCAAAGGATTTGTCAATTTTATTTATCTTTTCAATAAACCAACCTTTCATTTCCTTGATGTTTTGTATTATTTTCTTGGTTTCAGTTTTGTTTATTTGTTCTCTGATCTTTATTATTTCTTTTTTTCCAGTAATTTTAGGCCTGGTTTGCTCTTGCTTTTCTAATTCTTTAAGATGCATTGTTAACAAACTTGAAGATTTTTTCTTTTTTGATGTATAGGCACCTACAACTGTAAATTTCCCTCTTAGTACTGCTTTCATTGTAATCCCATAGGTTTTGGTATGTTGTGTTTCCATTATCATTTGCTTCAAGAAATTTTTCAATTTCCTTCTTAATTTCTTCATTGACTCACTGGTCATTCAGGAGCATATTGTTTAATTTTCATATATTTGTATAGTTTCCAAAATACCTCGTTATTAATTTCTAGTTTTACTTCATGGTGGTCAGAGAAGGCTTGATATTATTTCAGTTTTTTTTAATTTCATTTTTTTGGAAACAGGGTGTTGATTTCTCTTTTTTTTGAAACAGGGTGTTGCTGGAGTGCAGTGGCATGATCATAGTGCACTGTAATCTCCACCTCCCAGGTTCAAGTGATTCTTGTGCCTCAGCCTCCCTTGTAGCTGGGATTACAGGTGTGTACCACCAGGCTTGGCTAATTTTTGTAATTTTTTTTTCTTTTTAGATGGAGTTTATCTCTGTTGCCTAGGCTGGAGTACAGTTGTGCAATCTTTGGCTCACTGCAACCTCCTCCTCCTGGGTTCAAGTGATTCTCCTTCCTCAGCCTCTCTAGTTGCTAGGACCACAGGCATGCGTCACCACACCTGGCTAGTTTTTGTATTTTTAGTAGAGACGGGGTTTCACCATGTTGACCAGGCTGGTCTGGAACTCCTGACCTCATGTGATTAGCCCGCCTCGGACTCCCAAAGTGCTGGGATTACAGGCGTGAGCCACCGCACCCACCTAATTTTTGTAATTTTAGTAGAGACAGGGTTTTGCCATGTTGGCCAGGCTGGTGTCGAACTCCTGGCCTCAAGTGATCTGCCCGCCTCGGCCTCCCAAAGTGCTGCAACTACAGGCATGAGCCACTACACCCAGCCATTGTTGTTGTTTTTAATGTTTTATGACTTGTTTTGTGACTTAACATATGGTCTATCCTTGAGAATTATCTATGTGCTGAGAAGAATGTATATTCTGCAGCCATTGGGTGATATTCTCTGTAAATACAAATTAGGTTTTATAGTGCAGATTAAGCCTGATGTTTCTTTGTTGATTTTCTGTCTGGATGATCTGTCCAAGGGTAAAAGTGGGTTGCTGAAGTTTCCTGCTGTTATTGTATTGGGGTCTATCTCTTCTTTAGCTCTAATAATAATCGCTTTTTATATCTGTGTGCTCCAGTGTTGGGTACATATGTATCTACAGTTGTCATATCCTCCTGCTGAATTGACCCCTTTATCATTATATAATGACTTCTGTCTCTTTTTATGATTTTAATCTTGAAATCTATTTTATCTGTTGTAAGCATAGCTATTCCTGCTCTTTTTTAGTTTCCATTGCATGGAATATCTTTTTCCATCACTTTATTATCAGTCTGTGTGTTTCTCTATAGGTGAAGTGTGTTTCTTATAGGCATCAGTGGGGCTTTTTTTAATCCATTCAACTGCTCAATGTCTTTTAACTCTCTATTTTTTTTTTTTTTTTAAAAGACGAGGTTTCACCATGTTGGTCAGGCTGGTCTTGAACTCCCGACCTCAGGTGATCCACCCGCCTTGGCCTCCAAAGTGCTTGGACTACAGGCGTGAGCCAGTGCGCCAGGCCGTCTTTTGACTCTCTATTGAAGAGTTTAGTTTGCTTATATTCAGTGTTTTTATTGGTAAGTAAGTACTTAATCCTGCCGTTTTGCTATTTGTTTTCTGGTCTTCTTTTCCTTCTTTCCTCCCTCCTCCTTGCTTTTAGTGAAGGTGATTTTCTCTGGTGGTATAATTGATTTTCTTGCTTTATATTTTTTGTGTATCTCGTGTATGTTTTTTTTATTTGAGGTTACCATGAGGCTTGAAAATATCCATTATTTTATTTTATTTTTTTATTTTTGATATGGAGTTTCGCTCTTGTCACCCAGGCTGGAGTGCAATGGTGTGATCTTGGCTCACTACAACCTCTGCCTCCTGAGTTCAAGCAATTCTCCTCCCTTACCCTCCCAAGTAGCTGGTATTACAGGCGCCTGCCACCACACCCTGCAAATTTTTGTATTTTTAGTAGAGATGGGGTTTCACCACATTGGCCAGGCTAGTCTTGAACTCCTCCTGACCTCAGGTGATAAGGCTGTCTTAGCCTCCTAAAGTGCTGGGATTACAGGCATGAGCCACCACACCCGGTCCTGTCCATTATTGTAAAGTGATGACAACACTGATTACATAAACAAGCAATAAGAAAACTAAAAATACTCTAACTTTATCTCCTTGCTTCTTAACTTTCTGTTGTTCCCTTTATGTGTTTTTGTACTGTCTATGTCTTGAAAAGTTGGTGTAGTTATTATTTTTGATCAGGTTATTAATCTTTCTGCTAAAAGCCAATAACCCTTAGATTTGCCATTTTGTGGCTATTTTTTAGATGTTGTAGGCTTGCTTCATTTTTTTTTAATTTTTTTCTTTTGTTTCCTCTGCATTTTCGAATTGCCTATTCTCAAAGCTCTCTAATTCTTTCTTCTGCTTGATCCATTCTGCTATTTGACTCCAATGCATTCTTCAGTATGTCAATCACAATTTTCGCCTCTAGAATTTAATTCTTGTTAAATTTATCTGACAGAATTCTGAATTTCTTCTGTATGTTATCTTGAATTTCTTTGAGTTTCCTCAAAACAGCTATTTTGAATTCTCTGTCTGAAAGATTATATATATATCTGTTTCTCTGTGATTGGTCCTTGGTGCCTTATTTAGTCCACTTGGTAAGCTCATGTTTTCCTGGCTGGTCTTGGTGTAGATTTTTGTCAGTGTCTGGGCATTGTCATGTTAGGTATTTATTGTTATTTTCACAATCTGGGCTTTGCAATCTGTACCCGTCCTTCTTGGGAAGACTTTCAGGTATTTGACAGGACTTGGGCTCCAAGCCCAATAATGCTGTAGTTCTTGCAGACTTATAGACTTGGATAAGATCCAGAAGAATTCTGTGGATTACCAGGTAGAGATTCTTGTTCTCTTTCCTAACTTTTTATTTAAAAAAAAAGGGAACAACTAATAGCACGTCTCTCTATGCTGAGCTGCTTGGAGGTGGGGGTGGGGTGATGCAAACACCCCTGTGGCCACCACCACTAGAACTGCCTGGGTCAGATGAATCCAGCACAGCCCTGGGTCTTGCCTAAGGCCCTCTTTAACCACTGCCTGGCTACCACCTATGTTCCCTCAAGGCCCTAGGGCTTATAATCAGCAAGTGGTGAAACCAACTTTGTGTCTTTCCCTTCAGGGCAACAAGTTCCCCAGGCTTAAGGCGTGTCCACAGATACTATCTGGGAGTCAGGGATTGGAATCAAAAACCTTAGAAATCTACATGACACTCAAACTACAAGACAAAGTCCTTCCCCCTCTTTCCTGTCCTTTCCATAGGCAGAGGAACCTGTTTCTGTGGCTATAACCAGCACTGGCCCACAAGGAGTTCTGCCAGGCCACCACTGATGTTAATTTAAGGCCCAAGGGCTCTTCAGTCAGCATGTGCTGAGTGCTACTAGACTTAGGACCCACCCTTCAGGGCAGGTTCAGAAATGTTGTCCAAGAGCCTAGGCCTAGATTTGGGAACCCCAAGAGCCTGCTTGGTGCTCTATCCCACTGTGACCAAGCTGCTACCTGAAGCCAGCATGTCTCAGACTCTCACTCAAGGCCCAAGGCATGCTCCCTGGGTAGTGTTGTTGGTTATTCAGGTCCCTAGAACGCTTCATTCAGCAGGTGATGAATCCTGCCAGAATTGAGTCCTTTTTTTCAAGGCCAGTGAGTTCCCTTCTGGCCCAGGGTATGCCTAGAAATGTCAACAGGAACTAGGGCCTGGGATGGAAGTCTGGGGCTTGTCCTACTGTGGCTGAGCCTAGTGTCTAAGACAAAGCCCTCTTTTCTTTTCTTTTTTTTTTTGAGACGGAGTTTTACTCTTGTTGCCCAGGCTAGAGTGCAATGGCATGATCTCGGCTCAATCACAACCTCTACCTCCCAGGTTCAAGCTATTTTCCTGCCCCAGCCTCCCGGGTAGCTGGGATCAGGCATGTGCCACCACGCCCGGCTAATTTTGTGTTTTTAGTAGAGATGGGGTTGCTCCATGTTGGTCAGGCTGGTCTTGAACTCTTGACCGCAGGTGATCTGCCCACCTCAGCCTCCCAGAGTGCTGGGATTACAGGCATGAGCCTCTGTTCCAGGTAACAAAACCCTCTTTACCTTTCTCTCTCATCCTCAAGCAGAAGGAAGAAGTCACTTTCTGGGTTTGAGGGGAGGGATGGCACAAACACTCCCTTAGAAGCCCTGTCTGATGTCTTCCTAGGTCATGCACTGCCCCAGTCCACTGGCTCTAAGCCCAGCATAGCACCAGGATTTGGTTAGGAATTGCAGTCCTTGTGTCCTAGACTGCCTTTCAAGTTCACTTTGAACCCAGAGTGCTTTATCCTATAGTGGTGAGGCTTGCGGAAACTCACTTTCTGGCCACTCATATGGACGCTTTCCCTCTGGTGACAGCTGGTCCAAATGCTCCCTCCGTGGGCAGACACCAGCTGAGTTCAGCATGGTTTTGCTTTGCACTGTGACAGGGCTGCACTGAGTTTAATGTGCAGTCTTCAAATTGCTGCACTCTGCTTTCCCCGAGTGCACACAGATTATTTTCTCACCTCACACAGCTGCTGCCAGGGGAGGGGCAGGGGATGGTGCTGGCGATTCAAGACTGCCTTTCCTATCCTCTTCATTGCCTCTTTCAGTGATATGAAATTAAAACCAGGCATTATGATTACTCACCTAATTTTTGGTTCTTATAAAGGTGCTTTATTGTGTGGAAATTTTTGAGGGGTGGGTTGTACAATTGGTGGAGCCTTCTATTTTGCCATCTTCTCTGCTTTGTAATTTTATATCTTTTAAAAGAAGCTGAGATAAGAAAGCAAGTATATATTTATAGTTTGTTATATCAACCTTATTTACCATTTTTGGTTCTCTTTGTTTTTGCGGATTTGAGTTACCATCTGGTGTCATTTCCTTACTCTAATACAGTTTTACTCTCATCTGACTCTTTTATGTTTTTATTATCAAATATATTTCTGGCTGGGTGCGGTGGCTCACGCCTGTAATCCCAACACTTTGGAAGGCCGAGGCAGGAGGATCACTTGAGCCCAGGAGTTTGAGGCCTCAGTGAGCTATGCCCTTCAGCTGGGATGACAGAGGGAGACCCTGTCTCTAAAAAAAATTAAAAAGTAAATAAATGCCCTGTTTAATAAATGGTGTTGGGAAAACTGGCTAGCCATGTGCAGAAAGCAGAAACTGGACCCCTTCCTAACACCTTACACTAAAATTAACTCCAGATGTATTAAAGACTTAAACATAAGACCTAACACCATAAAAACCCTAAAAGAAAGTCTAGGCAAAACCATTCAGGACATAGGCACAGGCAAGGACTTCATGACCAAAACACCAAAAGCATTGGCAACAAGGGCCAAAATAGACAAATGGGACCTAATCAAACTTCACGGCTTTTGCACGGCAAAAGAAACAGTCATTAGAGTGGATCGGCAACCAACAGAATGGGAAACAATTTTTGCAGTTTACACATCTGACAAAGGGCTGATATCCAGAATTTACAAAGAACTAAAACAGATTTACAAGAAAAAAACAAACAAGCCCATTCAAAAGTGGGCAAAGGATATGAACAGAGA
>CAUYLG010013708.1:0-53840 GCA_963573385.1 Cacajao melanocephalus
GATTTATCCACCTGTCGTCTTTGTAATTGCTGACTTTCAGATTGGGTCTGAGTGGACGTCCGGCTTGTTGGTGATGAAGTTTTTTCTGTTTCTTAGTTTTCCTTCGGCAGACGTCCTTTCCCCACAGAGCTAGGCCTTCCCGGGTTCAGCTGTGCTTACTGTGAAACTCTCAGTCCTCAGCGCTTCCAATTGCTGTTCTCCTTGTGGGGATGGTACCAGCCGAGCCTGACTCAAAGGGTACCCAGTCCCGTATACTCCGCACTGAGAAGCGCAGCGCCACGCCAGGGCACCGGCAAAACAGCTGCACCGGCCAAAAGAGTCGCACTGGCGACCCGTGTGCCTCCTCTGCTGGGTAGCTCCCAGTTTGTGGGCAACAGAAATTCGTCTGAAATTGCGGCGTCCACTCGCTTTCTGCACTTTCACTGGGAGCTACAATCCTGAGCTGCTGCTAAACGGCCATCTTGGATCTCTCTCCCAAGAAAATGTATTTTAAAAAATTAAAGATTAAGTGAACTTTCAAGAAGAGATGGCGTATACTTGAATGAAGTTAATTCAGTCTCCCTACTATTATTTAAGTTCAGTATTATATTTTTGACTCATATGCAATTTATAATATATCTTCAGAAAATTTATGTGTTAAACATGTTTAAACAGTCTTTAGAAAAACTCTGTGGCTCATTCAACTCAAAATGAATTAATGACTTGAATAAAGAGCTAAAACTGTAAAATTACTGAAAGAAATTATAGGGAAAATGCTCCATGACACTGGCCTGGACAATAATTTTTTGGACATGACCTCAAAAGCACAGACAACAAAATAAAAAACAGACAAGTGGGATTACATGAAGCCAAAAAGCCTCTCCACAGCAAACAAAACACTCAACATAGTGAAGAGACAACATACAAAATGAGAGAATATGTTTGTAAACCAAACTGGTAAGTTGTCAAAATCTAAAATGCCAAAATTTATAAGGAACTCAAACAACTCAACAGCAACAAATGACCTGATTTTAAAATGGGCAAAAGACCTGAATAGCCATTTATCAGGAGAAGTTTGATAACTGTTTATACACAATTATCAAAACAGCATGCTGTACTCTATACACACAAATAATTTTTATGTCAATTAAAATAAACAGCCAACAGGTATATTTTTTAAATGCTCAACATTACTAATCATCAGAGACATGCCAATGAAAACCACAATGAGATACCATTTCACACCTGTTAGAATGGCTATTGTCAGAAACATGAAAGATAAATATTGGAGAGGATGTGGAGAAAAGAGAACCCTTGTACACCGTTGGCAGGAATGTAAATTACTTCAGATATTACATATAATAGTGTGGAAGTTCCTCAAAAAATTAAAAATAGAACTATCTTATGATCCAGTAATTCCACTACTGAGTATATATCCAAAGGAAATGAAATCAGTATGTCCAAGAGACATCTGCACTCCATGTTCAATGCAGCATTATTCACAATATCCAAATCATGGAATCAACCTAAGCAGTCATCGAACAATGAACAGAAAAAAAAAATGAGGTATGTATAGAGAAAGTAATACTATTCAATGTTTATTACAATGGAATCCTGTCATTTGTGACAACATGGATCAACCTGGAAGACATTATCCTAAGTGAAATAAGCCAGACAAAGAAAGACAAATAACGCATGATCTTGCTATATGTGGAGTCTTAAAAAGTCAAACTCATAAAAGCAGAAAGTAGAATGTTGGTTACCAGGGGCTGGAGATCAAAGGAAGTTGAGGAGATATTGGTCAAGGGATATAGACCTTCAGTTAAATAGGAGGAATAAGTTCAAGAGATCTATTGTACTGTATGATGACTACAGTTAATAACAATATATTGTATACTTAAAAATTGCTGAGATAGTTGGTTTTAAGTGTCCTCATCACAAAAAAAAAAAGAAGTGTGTGAAGTAATACAAGTTATGTAGCTTGATTTAGCCATTCCACAATGTATACACAATTATCAAAACAGCATACTGTACTCTATAAACACAAATAATTTTTTTGTCAATTAAAATAAACAACCTTTTCTAAGAAGAAAATATGTGAGGCTCATATATGAACAACAGACATTAAAGATTACTAATCTTCTAAAAGCTTACAAGGACAAATCAAGAGTCAGCAAACTTTTTCTGTAAAGGTCCAGAGTAAATAATTTAGGCTTTATAGGCCATAAATCTGTACTGTAAGTACTCTACTACAGTAGTGCAAAAGCAGTAATAGACAAAACATCAACAAATTAGTGTGGCTGTGTTCTAATAAAGCTTTATTTATGGGGACTGAAAGTTGAATTTCATATAATTTTCACATGTCACAAAATACTACTTTTAAAGTATTTTCCTAATCATTTAAATATGTAAAAACTATTCTTAGACAATGGGACGTACAAAACCAGGTAGCAGGCCTACCACATTTGGCCTAAAGGCCATAGTTCGTCAAACTTTGAGATAAAGAGGCTTTATCCTATAAACATCTAAATGAAGTAAGACCCATATATGCATCCAACCTCTAACCAGTCTCTCTTCTCTGGTCTCTCCTAATTCTCTAACCCCAAAGCCAAAACTTTTAAGGGGCTGCCATAGAAGATATAGTTAAAACAATTGGAGCTTTAAAAAACAAGCAAAACAAAAATCTAGCAACAATAACAAAAACACTTATGAGAGTCTTATGTAAAGATGGTAAAGCTAAAATTGGAAAATGACCATAGAGGACGCCTTCCAGCTCTGATCTTACTTTGGCTCACCAAAGACTCTTCACATCATTTTGATAAACAATGTGAAAGATTAATAGGCACCCACTCCTTAAATACTTTTGAGAAAGTAAAGACTTATGATTCATTTGAACTTTTACTGTCCATTAGTCCTTGCAGCTTGTTTTTTAGTTCTGACTTAGCTGAGAAGAGTAATACTAAAAGAACAGTAGTTATAACTAGGAAAAGTGGAGAATGAAGTCATCCACAACCATTTGTAGCCTTTCTTCTGAGGGTATTTTTGGAACACTAGTCATTTGAATATTGGAAGATATGTATATTTAGCTTTTATTCGTAGACATTTCTCAATATTGCTAATTAAACTTTTCCCATGTCATAACACTTTCTATAAAACTAGCTTTTAAGCTGGATGCCGTAGTGTACACCTACAATCTTAGCTACTTGGGAGGCTGAGGCAGGAGATCGCTTGAGTGCAAAGGTTCAAGCCTTCACTACTTTATGATCTGTGAATAGACATTACACTTCAGCCCGGGCAACATGTCCAGACCTGCAACTTGAAACAAACAAACATCAAAACCCAACTTTAATTTGCAACAATGTAAGGAAACAAAATGTTATGTCTTATTTAGCTCATTAAGCACATTTCCTCTTCCAGAAGAACTGTAAAGAAAATCAATGCCAATTTACGACCTTCATGAGTCTAACACAATGATAGAAAATAATCCTGAAACCGAAATTATTTCAAGACTTCTACACAACTTTCACAATTTTCCTCAATTGGGCAATCTTTCCATAGATGGCTTAAAGTAAAATTTTTGAAGTCCTACAAATTTCCCACACTATAAGAAAACTAGGTTTATAGGCTAGGGATAATGCTTATAATTCAATAGTTATTATTGGGAGCCTGTAGGCATTAGGACTAAAAGTACCCAAAGAAACTGAATTCAAAGATATTCACAAAACTGAAACTATTTTGAGGCTTGCTTAACACCTGAGAAAGAAGACATGATTATTTTTTCCTTAAGATTCAAGATAAATGTATAAAATGCCAAGAACTGAACACTTCTAAAGGGGCCACACAGCAGCAATGAACAATATAAACTCCAAAAGTTTGGGCATTTAACTATTATTTGGGCATCAATAATAAATTAGTTGTTTGTTTCTAAGGAAATCCAGACCATCAGCAACCAATCTAAAGACAATGAGCCTACCTGACACCACACAATCCCGTTAATCTTCATCTGTCCCAACACATCCTGTCACTCGTACACAAAATGAACACTTGAGGGTGCAACTTCAACTTCTCTTCACTATCTAAGCAGGAGGTAGATAAAAAGCCTAGGGGACTTAGGGACATCACGCGCAATTATTTCACTCAGCATAGTGTGCTACATCACAGCGAATGAGTCTGACATGTAAATGTGACATAGCAAGGGATAGAATAATGCAATTCTTGAGCTATGTGTCTCACTTTCTTTGCTGAATCACCAGAATCCCCAAGAAACTTCAGCTTTAGTCTTCCCGGAAGACATGACACTGAAACACTGTCAAAAATAGACACTAAATATGCACAACACATGGGTAACATAATGATATCAATTTCACTCCTGTGACAGTCCAGGAATTCTCCCTGTTCTAACATACGAACTTAAAATCATCATGACATAGAGGTTGTGGGGTAATAGGCAACAAGATTGTAAAATACGCTAGCTAATTTAAAAGGCCAAATGCCTTGATGTAATGTAGCCAAAATTAAACTACATGTATATTTATTTGACCCTAGAATGGTCTTTTTTTAAAACCAGTTTTAGCCTAAAAACATAAAATGTACTTTGACTTTTTTGTCACCTCTTTTATTCCCACTACAGTTTCCTCCAGACAATAAAGGTAAAAACTGTGTCT
Source organism: Cacajao melanocephalus (assembly GCA_963573385.1). Lineage (NCBI taxonomy): Eukaryota > Metazoa > Chordata > Mammalia > Primates > Pitheciidae > Cacajao > Cacajao melanocephalus. Next base: position 4,644 of record CAUYLG010013708.1, read on the forward strand.
TTTTATTTCATAACAGGATGTTGTTTTAATTGTCCTTAAAACTGTTTTGTTTCTACCACCACATTCATGACACATTTTGAACATTATGTCCTAATCATACAAGTGGGTAAACATCTTTATAGTTCTATTAAACAATGTAACTAAAGTTCCACAGTAGTTCTTCAGAAAAAAGGTATGTGGAAAGGAAACAGACTTAAATTTTTACTGCATATTCTCTTCTATTTAACAAACTTTAGAGAACTTGACAAGGACATACACTTTTGATATAGTATCTATCATCTGAGTAGTAATAAAAGCATAGTTAAAAAAATTCATGTTCCACATGAATATGGAGTTCTACCTGAAACAGAAATAAATTAAATATTAAACATTTTTACAATCATCACTAAATACTGAAAGCACTTTCCTCACCATAACTACAGAATATATGCAGCACATTTAGGCCATGGATCAAAATAAGAGGGAATTGGCGAATAAAAAAGTGGAATGTGAGGAAACTATGAATAAAAGATATATTTTGTGTGTGGGAGGATGTAAGTAAAGAGTAACGTATGAGGGATTTTGCATGGTGGATTCTTGTCCTAGAGTCAACTTAACAGATTGTTTGAGAGGGAGATGGTACAGGACAGGTCACAAGGTCCAGACATGTTGTGGATGCTCTGTGTGGGTGATAATGGTGTTTGTGAAAGGGAATTTGTGAGGGGAGTCTGGTATGCGATTAAGCTGGCTGTGACTGAAGGAAAACTGTGGTAGACGTTCTAGAAAACAGTCTATGTGTTAGAACCAGGTTTTCTTAAGATATTAATTTGCTAACTTACCAGAATTTTTGCTTTTCAATTCTGCGATTTCTTTTGAAAGCTTCTCAGATTTGTGTAACTCTCTCCTTATTTTTTTTGTCATCTCCTGTGACTTGTTTCTCCTCTGGTTCTGACTGCTGTTACGGCCTGATACTAAAGTGTTTTGCCTTAGAGGTCTATGGGAGCACTGTTTTCCCCCAGTATAGCTTGATTCTATGCTCTTGGTTTTTCTTGATATATAACCTTATTTTGGGCTTTTAATATTTGACTCCTATATTGTTTAAAAGAGTTTTAAGCCACCTCCATTCCCTTCTACCTAAAATGTTTAATTGGTTATAAGTCTTTTGACTTATGAGTTCCCTAGCCAAAGGAAATCCCATAGAAACCTAAAAAAACTAATTCAGAACATGATGGGAAATAGTGGAGGCTGGACACGCTTCACTATGCCACCCCTGCCCTTAGAATTTAGGCTAGGTTCAAAAGGCCTTTCAGAATTATGAAAATAAAGTGTGGTCCTTTCCCACAAAGGAAAAAAATAGCTCCTCTGTTTAGCCAGACTTCGTCTTACTAAAAACTTAAAGATTCCATGAAGATCAATTACAACTAAAAACAGAAGGACCCCTATCAGGTATTGTTAAGGACTTCCAATGCTGTTAAACATCACAGAATCACTAGCTGGGTACACCTGTCCAGGACTAAGCCTGTTTATTGTAAGTCCCTGCAGGCATAAGAGGAAGACATCATGAGCAATACTTATGAACCTCTAGAAGACTTAAAGCTATTATTTCACAAACACATAGATAGATAATGTGATGATGGGCATGGGAGCATTCACTTTTCTCTTCCTTCTAACTATAATTTTCTTGTTTAACCTCCTAGTAAAGTTTATATCTCTTAAAGTCTACATAAAGATGAAGCTGGCACAAGGCTTCCAACCCATCTTATTATCTGACCCAGAAAATGAAAACATCCTGCCATTGGGCCTTTTAGATCAGTTATCCAGAGATTTTTACTCCTCCCATGCTAGGCAGAGCCTATGTTCATAAAATCAGCAGGAGGCACTTACAGAGGACAGACCTGTGACCTCAGGCAGCCCTTAAAGATTAAGGAGGCATTCCTCATTCTCCTTATGGGGAGGGAATGAGGTAGGAGACCAACAGGACTTGGTTTATGGTGACAACCCTGCTGAATAAAACAGGAGCTAGTCCAGATGGGGCGAAGTGAAGAAACTGGTCAAAACCAGTAGATACGACAAAAGTGATCTCTAGCTGTGCTCAGTGCCCACTGGCATAGGGCACTGCTACAAGAACCATGGCAGTTGACAAATGTCATGGCAGTGACTCAAAAGTTACCACCCCTTTCCATGGCACTGACCCAGAAGTTACCACCCCTTTCCTAGAATCAATTTGTATTAACTCACCCTTTAATTTGCATGTAACTGAAAGTGGGCAAACTCTGAGTGCACTGCTTATAAGTTAGCCCTGCACCACAAGGAGCAGTACCAATCAATAAAAGATTGCTGTCTAACACCACCACCACCGGGCCCTTGAATCCTTTCCTGGGTGCAGCCAAGAACTTTCCCAGCCTAAGTCCCAACTGTGAGGCCAGCCTGTCCCCTATCACCCTGATAGAAACATATCTTCTTCCAATTATTCAATCAAATGTTAATCCAGATACTACTGTGAAAGGCTTTTGCAGGATCTTGAATCAGCTGACTTCAAGGTCCAGACATATTTCCTCAATAAGGCTTAACCTCATCAGATGAGCCCTCCAAAGGGACAGGGCTTTTCCTGGCAAAATAAATTTGAAGTGTGACAGGGATAAAACATTCCTTGCTGTTTCTGATGGTAGAGGGGGCTGTGTGGCAAGGAATGTTGGTAGTCTCTGGGAGCTGAGAGTGGCTCCTAGCTGATACCAAGTAAGGAAATTCAGTCTTTAGTCCTCAGCCCTGCAATCACAAGTGAGTTCTGCCACAATTACATGAGTTTAGAAACATGAGCTCCTAATGAGAATGCAGACTACCCAACACTGTGTTTTCAGTCTTTAGTTTAAATCCTGAGCAGGCAAACTAGTCATGCTATGCCCACATTCTAACCTAAGAAATGTGAACAAATGGGTGTGAAGCTACTAAATTTGTGGTACTTTGTTACACAGCAAGAAAACAACAATACAAGCACTAAACAGGCCAAGTCAGACAGCTTGATTTAGAAAAATGCAGTTAAGTTTATTGTAAGCCTTAAATCCTACTTGAAGAAATACATCTAATATTGAGGATATCCAACATTAGGAAACCAAAGAAGGCTACTAGCAGATTAGGCTTTAGTGACAAGAAACCTAAGACATTTTAGAGCTCATTAACCACAGGGAAACCAGGAAACAAATGTCATAAAAATACAATGAATTCTTACCAGAAGAAAGATTTTTCTGGATTCTCCACCTTTATTTGTGAAACGAGAGGCAGAACTAGGTAAACTTTAATGGCTCCTTCAGCAGTTTCTACAGTCCTTGTTAATATAAAGTCCTATCCTTTGCATAGACTTCAGAGATGCCTTAACACCAACCGAGATTCTGTAAATATTCAGAACTCACCTATCTTCTAAAAAAGTATTGCATCAATAAGGGAATGATTTTTTAAGATCCAAAGCTTTCCTGCATTTGACCAAAGGACCTTTATCACATAGCAAAACACCTAACCAAACCAAAGCAAGGCTTTCTTGCCACATAATAGTTCCATTCAAAGGGGTCTTTTTAAAAAATCACATTTTAAAAGCTGAAAGTATGTGTATATGTGCACAGGAAGAAAGTAGCTCATGAAGTTCCACACGAGGCAATAATGCTAACAACAACAAAAAAGAGAAACTGGTTCATGCTCTGAGAGCAAATGTCTACTCTCAACTTAAACCCTTACAAAATATTACATATTAGATATAAATGAAGCACTTAAATTACTTAACTCCTTTATTAAATGATGACCTAGGGGAAAAGTGGTAGTAATACTTGAAAAGGATTGGTTTTGCACCTATACTACTTAATGTGACAGCCTGAGTAACTTCTTAAAAAAAACAGAAGAATTCTAATTACTTTGAAAACAACAATTAGGACAGTATTTCTTCAAAGTTACTGTGTAGATGGTAACTAGTGTCTAATTAGTACTAGCTAAGTAGCTAAAATGTACCTTCATATAAATGAAAATGATGAAAACTCTGGAACAATAAATTAGATGAAACAAAGAATTTCAAAACTTCAATTCCCTAGAGAAATAAGCTAAAAGATGCAAAACGGGGGATACTGAAGAGTTATGAAATAGTTTAATAATGAATCGTAAGCAATAAAAATGTAAATAAAGCTTTTCTTTGTTCTCTTCATTTCCTTTAGTTTAAGGTCCTTTGTAGGATAGTTCTCTGGGTGGTCTTGGACTGACCCAGTCTCTCTCTGTCCTTGTAGTTCTCAAGAATGACTGTAGCATGTGCGGGAACTGCAACATCCTGAGATAGGGAGGGACTGGCTGGAACAGCCCAGGTTCTGCTCCAGTCCTCCCCTAGAAACAGGATGTCCTCTAGCACTTTAGCCCAGCGAGTCTCACATTCTCAGTACATAAAACCCAAAACACGATGCTTTCCAGGGGCCCTCAGCTGCAGTGCAAGTGAAGCACATGTAGTCAAGACTCCATTCACCCGGGGTAGCTTTCCTGAGCCTTGAGGACTGGCTTGCAATGAATCCTAGGCTTCTACTGTATCTTGCTGCCTATCTATAAGTGGTAAACTTGCTCTGTATAACCTGTATGCAAGAACATTCTGTCTTACTCAGACAAGATGGTAACCAGTCCACAGTGAACCTGCTTCACACTCTTCAATATCCTTTAAATGAAAAACTGATTAGAAAGTAATTTGACAAAAACAAAAACCTGATAAAATCAAACAAGACCGTTCTTGATTTTATAATATCCACAATGGCTTCTCTCTTACCTTGTCTATCCTATCTGGGCGGTTAGTAGCTGCCAAAATGGTCACATCCTTTAGCTGTTCAATCCCATCCATTTCTGTTAAGAGCTGAGCCAAAACACGATCAGCTACATTCCCAGCACCTGAAGAGCTGATTTGGAAAATACAGTTTTAAAAATCTCTTTACCTATCTTCAAATACTATATCTATTAATTTTTAAAGGTTCTATAGTCTATAACAAGAAAAATCATGTCTGTTTTCAAATATGAAGTGTGCCTTTGAGACTTTATTTATTGCATTATCATATCCCAAAGCAAACTGTATTCAAATCACTTATTTTCCTCTGTCATCAACAATATTCATTTTCATTCCAAAATTAAAATATTTAAATAAATGTCAGAAATAAAAGCACTAGAAAACAAGATATAAGATTATTTAAAATAGTTCATCAAATACATACAGAATTGTTCAATCAATGTTTATATTCTATATGGCAAATATGTTGACAGAAATTGGGAATGAAAAACTGAGTAAGATGCAAACCCACTCCTCACATGAAACCTAAAGTCTACGTGAAATAAAAAACTCATTACACATCCATAACAACTAGGATATTTCTGATGTTTCTTCATAAATATTAAGAATATTTTAAAAACACATCAGAAGATAGGTAATTACCACAATCCCCATTTCTTGAGAAATAAGCAAAGAAAGCATGCTAGTTTTTCTTCTTTGGTTTATGTACCAAGTCAATTACAAAGCCAGTTCTAAATACACTACCCTTTATTTTAACTTCATGTCCTTTGACCACTAAAAAATTACTGAATATAAGTTTTTAAAAAATAAATGGGCCAGATGCAGTGGCTTATGCCTGTAATCCTTTGGGAGGCCGAGGCAGGTGAGTCACTTGAGGCCAGGAGTTCAAGACCAGCCTGGCCAACTGGGTCAAACCCTGTCTCTACTGAAAAAACACAAAAATTAGCCAGGTGTGGTGGCATCTGTAATCCCAGCTACTCTGAAGGCCAAGGCATGAGAATACCTTGAACCTGGAGGCCAAGGTTGCAGTGAGCAGAGATCATGCCACTGCGCTCCAGCCTAAGCAACAGAGCGAGATTCTGTCTCAAAAAAGAAAAAAAAGAAAAAAGAAAGTAAACTCAACAAATCCTACTAATGAACAAATCTCTGATATCACACAATCAAAATGCGCAAAACAATTCTCATTAGTAATGGCTTGGATTTCCTAAGACTTATTCAGAATTGATAAATAGGTAATAAACAACTGAGTGGACAACTAGAGTAACACAGCATTGTAAGTGTATTAAACATGTAAATTCAATTAGATGTACTTGGGTGGGTGGGGTGGAAAAGGACGCAAAGTAGAGGGAGACAAATACCCAGTTACTTTGTTAGCACCTATGATAAAGAGTACCTCAGTATAATTAACACGTAATATATTTAGTAGTAAGGTAATCAGGGCCTCTAAATGACAGTATTTAGACCTCAACATGCATTACAAGTTCAAAAATTTGACTTAATGTATCCATAGGAGAATAGCCTCTAACTCACACTAATCAGATGCACATGAGATTGTTATACAAATCACAGTCTCAATTTATTTATTTACATGGTTTTCTCCAGTATTTAAAATACATGGGACCAAAGAGTACTTGGAAAATCGCTGAGAACTGTTTTGGGTACTAATTCTTGCAGGTAGCTATTCTGCAGGTAAACAATTTTGCTGACTTGACTCTACGTAAGAACGCTGAACATTATAAATGAATGGATTCTGTATCTGTAGTAGACTGTTCTCACACTGCTGTAAAATACTACCTGAGACCACCAGGTAATTTATGGAGAAAACAGGTTTAATTGACTCACAGTTCCACTTAATAGGAAGCATGACTGGGAGACCTCAGGAAACTAACAATATTGGCTAAGCAGAAGAAGAAGCAAGTACTTTCTTCACACAGCAGTAGCCGGGAGAAAGACAGAGTGAAGGGGGAAGTGCCACACACTTTTAAACCGTCAGATCTCACGAGAACTCTCTCAATATCATGAAAACTGCAAAGGAGAAATCCATCCCCATGATGCAATCACCTCCCACCAGGAGTCTCCTCCAACACTCAGGGATTACAATTCAACATGAGATTTGGGTGGGGACACAGAGCCAAACCGTATCAATATCCTTCAAAAGATTCTCCATAATATAACTTTTCCACGTGGGAGTTTAACTGTCAAGTAGAAACACAATTGGCAAAAGCTTTAGGAGGTCTTTCATAATTACTACAAGCATGGTAAATATTTCAGGCTGCCAATAAATTATATCGGAGGCCTTTAATTGTATCTACTCTGCTCATCACTTGTGATTCTGTGCCACAAATAACTCAGGAAGGTGATATGGACAGATCTCGGGAAAGCCAAAGTGGGCTGTCCCAAGAAAGATGGTTTCTCGGGTAAAACTTAAAACTTGGTGGGTATTAGGCAAGCAGAGGGTGAAAGGAGGGAAAGAGAGAGAATACAGGATACTAAAAACTGGATAAAGTGCAAAATGGCTCAGCATAGCAGTAAGGTAGAAATATAAAAGATTAATATAGAAAAATAAACCAAGGCTGAACAACAAAGACTTTGTTATTCAAATAATGGAGTTTGGATTTTGTGCTACAGTTAATGGGATGTTTCAAATAGAGACATGATCTAATCAGATTTGTGTTTTTGAGAAACACCAGGGCTGCCTGCAGTGTAGAGAAAAGACTATAAAAGGACAGTATTGGTCCAGTTTCTGGTTCAGAATGTTAGGAGCTTGAAGTCTTCACTCTGTCCTAACAGCAAGTAAAAAGCTGAACAAACTGAAAAACCAACTTTTCTTAGATCCAGCATATTAGTAAGTTGACAGGGCAAAACTGGAGAGACAGATAGCCCAGGTACAGAAAATCACAATTTTCTGAAGCAGAAACCCACAAAGAGAAACCTCCATGAGAGCCAGTGCCAGGGTAGGAAAACTGGAAATGTAATTAACAAACTGCGGGGGTTCAGTGTTTGACAAGTCAGAGAGTCACAGAAGAGGGGCCCTCACACATTTGTGAGTTTTATCTTCAGGAACAACACTAGCTTCTCACAGTGAAAATCTGAGAAAAATCCCCCTGTGCTTCTGGCAGGAGGAAGGAAATATACCCACTGTGAAATACACTAGAGCATTCTCTTCTGGAAAAGGCCTGCTCCTCAAGAGAAAATATTTTTTCTCAGAGTTTATGTTATTGAGGTTTTATTAGAGACCAGTGACCCAGAGGAAAGGAAATATCCAACTTTAGCACTTTCTAGCCTTTCCTATGGGAGAAGAAAAATAAAAAACTTCAGCCCCATTTAGCCATTCTGTCCCATTTAAGGGGAGAAAACCGTGAAGTTCAGAGTCAAAGGGTATAGACTCACTAAAAGACTGAGATCTAATCACAGGACCATGGAACACTCCTTCCCCTACTCCCCCCAACACCTATTATATCACTAAAGCCCTATTTACTGCAGTTCCTTTTATCCAGTATATCATGTCTGGTTATCAAAGAAAAATTACAAGGCATACTAAGAACTACGGAGCAGATACAAAAGGTGTAGCACATGTAATAGGAACACCAAAAGAAGAAAGAACAGAACCAATATCTGAAGAAACGTTCACTGAGAATTTCCCCAAATTAATATCAGCTACACATCCAGGAAGCCCAGGGAACACCAAGCAGAATAAATGTTTTTTAAAAAAAAAAAAAGCTGCATGTAAGCAGAAAATCAAAGATTTTTTTAAAAACCTGAAAGAAGTCACATGTCAAGGGGTGGGGACCACCTTACTTACAGAAGAGAAAGAATTACATCAACTTCTCCTCACAAACCACGTGAGCAAAAAGAAAGTGAAGTGAAATATTTAAAGTATTGAGAGAAAAACCCCACCAATGTATAATTTTATATCCTGCAAAGACACCCTTCAAAAGTGAAGGAGAAAAACTTTCTCAGACAAACAAAAATAAGGAATTTGTTGCCAGTGGACCTGCCTTGCAAGAAATGTTTAAAGAAGTTCTTTAGAAAGAAGAAAAATAATATAGGTCAACTTAGCTTTTGTTTGGGAGGCAGGTGCCACAGGATTCTATACAGCATTTGTCCTTGATAATACAGGATCATCATTTATATGCTCTAAGTATGGTTGTAGAAACACAAGATTTGGAATCTAGTGACTTGGATGCTTGCTTACTCAAAAAAAAAGACTGTTAAATTACACTTCAATAAAATAAGTGTGACTGAATGACCTTTGTGCAGAGAGTAACATGGAGACCTTTCTACAAATTAATGAATAAGCTGGAGAGCAAAGGCACAATCTCTGCATAACCAGCGGAGTGATCATAATCTCTAGTTAATCTGAGTTTCTATTCCCTTATTCAAAAAATTATCTGTGTGCATCTTTGCTAGGCACTGTGGTGGGCATCTGAGGTAAGAGGATAAAAACATCTTCATTTCCTTGAAGATTTCATTCTTGTTGGCAGGTATGAATGAGGGAGCAAATTTAGATAAATTTAGACATAGGTCCTTTTGAGTTTAAAAATTCTGTGATTCTATGCTGTTATTATGTAGCATCTAAGTGAAGCTACTTAATTCACTATTTTTAATAAAATATCCATATTTAGAAATGTATTACTGACACCTCCAATCAGGTACTTCTAAATAAAAGGCAGTGAAACTCAAACTTTCCTTCTTTCTAAAGAACTTCTTTCCAATTTGCTATTTGTTGTAGGAGGAAACAGTGGCTGTAATTAATGTTGAAGATTAGGTGACTATAATTCTTTGCATTCCTATTACCCATACTGCCTTTGCTCTTTATTTCCACAGATCATTGAGCACTAGCTGGAGAAAAGCATAATGAAAATGTTTTATGAACTGAGAAATATTCCTGGCTGACTTTCAAAGCTTCAGTAGGAAACAAAAACCATAAAACTGACATCTTAGGAAATCAAAACCAACTCTATGAAAAAGTTTAAATACAAACGTTTAATCACTAAAGTAATGAAATGATTTCATAAAACTTCATTAGCTGCTAGACATACGCAACACAATAGGGGAAAATGTTCAGCTAATACGTAAGCCAGATATCCCCAAAGCACTAACTCTCTTTTCCTTTCAAAAGTCAAGCCCCCTTTCCAAATTATTCCTATCCAAAAGACATATAGGACCACAGATCAAAGGGATATTATGGTATCTTAAAACTGGAATAGGCAAACTATAGCCACAAACCAAATCTGACCAAGCAATTGTTTTCTCATTTGATTACATATTTTCCATGGCTGCTTTTGCACTACAGCAACAGAGATGAATAGTGGTAACAGAGACTGTATGGCCCAAAAAGCTGAAAACATTTACTAACTGGCCTGTTTCAGAAAAAAAATGTGCTTACCCCTATCTTTAAGAAACCTCACTGCCATTATGGTAATCATTATACCAATTTTATTTTTCAGTACAAAAAATTTCACAGAATATATGAATTTCCTGACTCCTCCAATAAAATAAACGCATTACCATCCCTTTATGGACAAGTATCTTATATATTCATTTTTAATTTAAAAAAATTTTTCTAGTATACGTTTTAAATATCATAGAGTCCCAAATGGTAGGCACCCTAATTTGTTTTTTTGATTTTGTTGTTGTTGTTGTTTTTTTTTTTTTGGAGATGGAGTCTTGCTCCATCGCCAGGCTGGAGTGCAGTGGTGCAATCTTGGCTCACTGCAACCTCCACCTCTCGAGTTCAAGCGATTCCCCTCAGCTTCCCGAGTAGCTGGGACTACAGGTGTGCAACACCACGCCCAGCTAATTTTTTGTATTTTAGTAGATATGGGGTTTTGCCATGTTGGCCAGGATGGTCTCAATCTCCTGACCTTGTGATCACCTGCCTTGGCCTCCCGAAGTGCTGGGATTACAGGCGTCAGCCACCTCATTCGGCCTCATTTTCTTAAAATCTACCTCCTCAAACACGCACAGTCAAAACTGGCATGTAAGAAACCAAAAAAAAGACATAAAGAAGACTAGCCAACATATACTGCTCTGAGTTAAATCATTACTTATGGTAATTTTCATGGTACATGTAAAATGTAAGCAAACTTTCAGTTTAAAGATCAGATAGCTATACAATAAGAGACCTATGTGTCCTACGACAATAACAAAGAATTCTCAATTCCTAGTAAAATGCTGCAACAGGCCATCTCTCTAAGGAAACTCACCTCATGCCTTTGAAAAAGTATGCTATAGTACTTAGTTACAACCTATAGACAAAACACAATTTAAAAAATTCACAGAACTCTGGTACCACATAAAACTATTATAAGAGAAACTGTTACACATTTTCCATTTCTTCTTTTGCTTTGTTTTCCTCAGCATTTCTGTTTACTGTTTACCATTTAAAATTTACCAAGGTGAAACTATGTTATATGTGAGGCAATTAAGTATAAATTGGGAAAAACTGTTTACCAGAAAAACACCATTGATTTTAGCAACTTTGAAAATGGACATAAATATAATAGTGGCTGAAAGTATCTAAATCATGACTATTAGAGTTTCTTAAAACATAAAAAAAAATCATAAATATTGAGATACATCAGAATTTTTACCCTGAAATAAATGTACTTTTTCTATCCTAAATCCCGATAATATATGAAACTCATCAGAAGACATGAGTTCTAGCCACAAAGGAATTATGGGTCTCTTCTCTTAAATTCTGGGAGTTTCCATTTTTTTCTGAAAAATAAAAGGTTGCACTAGATGACTTCTAAGAATTTTCCACCTATAAAGTTTTAAGATTTTATGAAATTTTAAAAACCACCATAAAATCACATTAAAAATTTTATAACCCTTCTTGAAAAGTGTCATTTAGAGAAATGATGCCTACAAAAATTTCCTTTACAGTACATAGCATCATTAATTTATTTAATTTACCTCAAATCTGGACAAGCTGCTGCTGCTTAAAAGAGGCTACCCCATTTCCTGATTGTTATTTTAAAACTCAGACCTCTTTTCAGAATGCTGCTAGGCCTGAAATCTTCATTTTCAATGAAAGCTGGCTCAGAACTTTTTTACTTTTTTCCCTAACCACTCCAAGTGGAAACCAATTCTGGACTATTAAGTACAGAAACAGCTATGAGAGAAAGCAGTTATTAACGTTATAGATTCTCTAGTGCCAGATAGAAGATAACAGGCAGCTTTTTAACTGAGCACTTAACCTTTTTCACTTTTAAAATATATTTAATCATCTTTTTATGTTCTAGTCATAGAACAATTTCCCAAAACATTATATAAAGCTTTAGCGTTATAAAACAGAATGGATCATCTTCCCTATCTCCTAAACAATAAAATTTTCTCCTATATCTAGGATCATTTTTTTTAATACTTTAAATTTGTGAAGTCAGAATGTCTCCTGGAGTTGATTTCTCAGCCCCATTTTTTCAGCATATTTCTTCAGTAAGTTACATAAAAAAAGATGTATCTTATAATTGATGATGGCATCTTAGAGAAACAAAAAGCCATACTGTTTGCAACTGTGGAATATTTTTTCTAATTCCCAAATGTTTTAATCAGTTTCCTTCACTAGTATATATACTCTGTTGAGATAGATTCATTTTAATCTCAATTACTATATTTTAACCTATATGGAAATCATTATTATTATAAGAATATCTTGCAGAAATTACTGGAAGAAGAAACATTGAAATTTTCTAGTAGTTAGTAAATGACAGGTATCATGCTAAGCACTATACATATATTTACTTCCAACCTAGAACTTGCTAGTATTATGTCCACTTTACAGATGAAGAAATTAAGGCTTAGAGAGATTAAGGAACATATCTTAGGTTCTGTTCACTGTTTTATCCCCAACACAAAGCCTACTGCAGAATGACTGTTCATTAAATGTTTACTCAATTAGTGAATGAATGAATGCTTTCAAAGGAGACTTACAACAGCACAGTTAGATGAACAGAATCATTATAATGTAAGTCACAGAGAAAATGCAAGCAAGATAAACACAGGTTTGAAAGGTGAGTTAACTACCTAGACCTGGAGTCCTGGGCGATGCGGTGTGGTAGGTGAATAAAAAAGTGTCTCAGGGTATCTGCTCTAGAGTCAATACACCTAAATTCAAACCCCAGCTCTGCTATTAGTGATGCATGCCCTTGAGTAGGTACCTAAGTGTCTACTGCCCCACTTTCTCACCTGTAAAAGGAAGATAAGAATAGCACCTAAACACAACAATTAGAAGTTAATGTAACAAAAGGCCATAATACACTAAGTGGGGTCAAAACAAAAGGAGTCACATTACTTGGAAGTTAAGTACACAAGATGGGCCTCTCTAGCTAATGACCCTAAGTTTCAGGAATATGTTCCTAGTTCCAAATCTATTCTAGTTCTGCTTGAAGTTTGGCACTACCAAGCAATCACTGTTAGCTAAGGAGTATAATTCAGGATCGTGGGACCCAGTGAAATGTCCTGGACAAAGAAAGTTGTTATAGGAATCTTCAGATTAGTCACTACTCATTTCCTCAGTCAGAGGAGACTGGGCCGACGCTACAGGACTGCACTTTTGGTGAAAGAACTGCTGCCTAAGACAAGGTTGACTAATAATTTACTGCCCAGGTTGCTTTCCTCACCACATCATAACCTTGGAAAAGGTAAAAATGCAAGCTAGTCAGGAGGTAAGATAAAGTACTAGAGCCAACTGCCAATTGTATAATATTCTACTTTGCATTAATGCGGGGACCTTTTGGTGAGTTTTTCTTTATTGTAAAGTAATTTAGTTTCTAGTATATAATAAGCATTAAATGAATGTTACCTAATGTTATTATTAGCCCAGTATAATTCAACTCCCCTATTCTCCCTCAATGTTTCACTCCCTATCACGTTATCCATTTTCCAAAGAGCTATGTTACCCTTAACAGCATTTTCAATTTTCCTGACTGTAGTAAAACACTTTGAAAAAAGAATCATACAGCATTTACTCTAACTTACAATATAAAATAAGAGAAAAATCCTTATTCAAAGGTGCCATAATTTAAATGAGCATACAGAAGAAGAGAAGTAAATACAAGCCTTATTTATTTTTCAAGTCCTAAAGAATCTCTTAAACAGGGCAAAAAAGAGGATACAATATTGGTTATTTTTAGATACTTTTATAAGCATGAAATATACCATTTTTTGAAATACAAAGACTTCAAAGGCTAATAAACAAATAGTATATCCATGCTCTACTTACAATGTGCTGGCTGCAATCCTGTTTCATGGCCAATTACCATGTCTTATCTTTTGAGTAATTTTAAGTAGTCAAAATTTGATTTAGCATGAGCAAGATAGTAAAGACTATCAAATACCATAATTCTTTGCTCAATTGTTAAACATCCTGAATTTGGAAATTATAATATTGATAAAAAGAATAATTCTTCTTTATACATTATCATTTTGGGACTAGTTATACAATTTGACCTGAATGTTATAGAAAACAAATGATAGCTTTGGATAAATGAAATCAGTGACCATTCTACAGCCTAATATTATATAGAAATGCCTCCTAGTTTATGAAATTTTTCTCTGCTTTCCTTTTCCATGAGTGGTTTAACAATGCATAAAACTGGTTTAACATCTTGGGAATTTTATACTTCTGGCATATCTATCAATAGTTGTTTTTTCAGTTTCCATTGTGTTCAATTCAAATAGTCAAAGAACAAAAAAAGGAACAAAATAGCTTTTATTTGTTTTAGATTTCAAGTAACAGCTAATTAGATAAAACAATCACTTACAGGCAATACTGATCCATCATACAATTAGGAAAAAAAGATAAAGATCTGAAAACAAAGCGTATTATGTTTACAAAAAACAAACTACATAAGATTCAGTGCAAATAGAGTACAACCAAAACTCTTTAATTGGGACCCATCAGCATTCTATTTCCTCTAATGGAACTTCATCTTTGCTTTCTGAAATGTCAACTAACTCGACAAATTATGACCAGAAATATTCCTGTACGAAAGAAATTTCATAAAATCTATTTGTACAGTCATGAGCTATATAATGAAGTTTTGGTCAATGGCAATCACATATATGAAGGTAGTACCATAGGATCATAGTACTATATTTTTACTCTAATTTTTGTATGTTTATATACACAAATACTAATCATTTTGTTACCATTGCCTACAATAGTATTCAATATAATAACATGCTGTATAAGTTCGTAGCCTAGGAACAGGATACACGGTATAGGTAATATAGCCTATTGCCATCCCATATGGCTTATTGCTGTATATACCTTACACAGTAAGAGCTCAATATAATTAACTACTAGTAACAACACTGACTATTTTAACAGAAATACCAGCCATTGTTATCAGAAAAAAAATGATAGTTTTACAAATATCTTTATTTGGTAAAAATAAAGGCTGGTGATACGGTGTTTGAAAACAAAACCAAAGTATTGCAGATGATTGTTATACTGTCTAGCAATAAGCTATATGGTATATAGTGTAGAAGGCTATATCATCTAGATTGTAAGTAAGTATACTCTATGATGTTTACATAACAATGAAATTGACTAATGACTGAATTTCTCAGTATGTAAACTGCTCCCCATCATTAAGTAACACATAACAAGCCACTGAGAGAGGGAGGTATACACTAAACACATGCGTTCTCTGAAAAGTTCAATTTGATGAAGACTACCAGAGAAAATGATATCTAGAAGCTAGAAATCATTAGCATTTCTAATGTATCTGGTAATTCTTACTGAGCTAAACTGCCTATAAAAGCAAGACATTTCTACAAAGAGCCTTGTCTGGTTTCTCACATCACTTCATTTCAGATGCATTTTATGAAAACTTTGCTACATATTCTACCTCCCGTCTGGTTCATATTTAACAGGGTATGCCACCTGTTCCTTTGTAGGATCCAAAGCCAGAGATCTCTGATGTAGTATAAATGTGGAAGGTCACACTACTTCAACAAACTTCTCTGGCTTCTTTTACTTCTCTTGTAGTTAGGTAAATTTGAGGTTTGGGAACAATCTGCGCCATCTTAAAGTGGAAGTAATAAGAGGACTTGAGTGCTTCATCTCATAAAGCAAAAAGGCTGGTAAGTATTTATGGAATACCAAATGTGAGGGTAGTGAAAAGCAGAGCAGTTGATATGGTTTGACTGTGTCTCCAACCAGATCTCACCTTGAATTTTAATAATCCCCACGTGTCAAGGGCAGGGCCAGGTGGAGGTAATTGAATCATGGGGGTGGTTTCCCCCACACTGTTCTTGTGGTAGTGAATAAGCCTCACAAGATCTAACGGTGTTGTAAAGGGTAGTTGCCCTACACAAGCTCTCTTGTGTGCCACCACATAAGACATGCTTTTGTTCCTCCTTCACCTTCCTCCATGATTGTGAGACCTCCCCAGAGTGTGGAACTATGAGTTCATTAAACCTCTTTTTCTTTATAAATTATCTAGTCTCAGGTATTTCTTCATAGCAATATAAAAATGAACTAATATAGTAAATTAGTATCCATAGAGTGGGGTGCTGCTGTAAAGATATCCAAAAATGTGGAAGCAACTTTAAAACTGAGTAACAGGCAGAGGAGGGCTCAGAAGAAAACAGGAAAATGTGGGAAAGTTTAGAACTTCCTAGAGACTTGTTGAATGGCTTTGACCAAAATGCTAACAGTAATATGGAACAATAAAATCCAAGCTGAGGTGGTCTCAGATGGAGATGACTTTTTGGGAATTGTAGTAAAGATCACTCTTACTATACAAAGAGACAGGCAGCATTTTGCCCCTGCCCTAGAGATCTGTGGAACTTTGAACTTGAGAGAGATGATTTGGGATATTTGGTGGAAGAAATTTCTAAGCAGCAAAGCATTCAAGATGTGACAGGGCATAAAAGTTTGGAATTTTGCAGCCTGAAGATACAGTAGAAAAGAAAAACCCATTTTCTGGGGAGAAATTCAAGCCAGTTGCAGAAAGTTGCATAAGTAACAAGGAACCAAATGCTAATGCCAAGACAAGTGGGGAAAGGTCTCCAGTAAATGTCAGAGACCTTCCCTGAAGCTCCTCCCATCACAGGCCTACAAACCTAGGAGGGAAAAATGGCATTCTGGGCCAGGTTCAGGGCCCATGTTGCTGAGTGCAGCCTGAGGACTTGATGCTCTGCATCCCTGCCACTCCAGCCACGGCTAAAAGGGACCAGGTACAGCTTGGGCTGTGGCTTCAGAGGGTACAAGCCTTAAGCCTTGGCAGCTTCCACATGGAGTTGAGCCTGCAGTGCATAGAAGTCAAGAATTGAGGTTTGGGAACCTCTGTCTAGATTTCAGAGCATGTATGGAAATGCCTGGATATCCAGGCAGAAGTGTGCTGCAGGAGCAAAGCCCTCATGGAAAACCTCTGTTAGGGCAGTGCAGAAGGGAAATGTGGGGTTGGAGCTCCCAGAGTCTCCACTGGGGCACCAGCTAGTGGAGCTGTGAGAAGAGGGCCACCATCCTACAGACCCTAGAATGATAGATCCACTGACAGCTTGCACTATGTACGTAGAAAAGCCGCAGACACACAACACCAGCCAGTGAAAGCAGTTGGAGGGAGGCTGTACCCTGCAAAGCCACAGAGGCAAAGCTGCCCCAGACCATGGGAACCCCTCCCTTGCATCAGTGTGACCTGGATGTGAGAAATGGAGTCAAAGGAGATCATTTTGGAACTTTAAGATTTGACTTCCCTGCTGGATTTTGGACTTGCATCGGTCCCTTAGCCCCTTCATTTTAGCCAATTTCTCCCATTTGGAAAGGACATATTTATCCAATGCCTGTACCCGCATTGTATCGAGGAAGCAACTAACTTGCTTTTGATTTTACAGGCTCAGAGGCAGAAGGGACTTGACTTGTCTGAGATGAGACTTTGGTCTGTGGACTTTTGAGTTAATGCTGAAATGAGTTAAGACTTTGGGGGACTGTTGAGGAGGCATGATTAATTTTGCAATGTGAGGACATGAGATTTTGGAGGGGCCAGGGGCAGAATGATATGGTTTGGCTGTGTCCCCACCCAAATCTCATCTTGAATTGTAGTTCCCATAATTTCCACATGTTGTGGGAAGGACCCAGGGGGAGATAATTGAATCATGAGGGCAGTTTTCTCCATACTGTTTTCAAGATAGTGAATTCATCTCACAATATCTGATGTTTTGTCTTTTTGTTTGTTTGTTTTTGAGAGGGAGTTTCACTCTTTTTGCCCAGGCTGGAATGCAATGGTGCAGTCTTGGCTCACTGCAACCTCCACCTCCTGGGCTCAAGTGATTCTCCTGCCTCAGCCTCCCAAGTAGCTGGGATTACAGGCACCTGCCACAACGCCTGGCTAATTTTTGTATTTTTAGTAGAGATGGGGTTTTACCATGTTGGCCAGACTGGTCTCAAACTCCTGACCTAAAATGATCCGTCTGCCTTGGCCTCCCAAAGTGGTGGGATTACAGACCTGAGCCACTGTGCCTGGCCTAATCTGATGGTTTTGTAAGGGGTTTCCCCTTTCACTTGGCTCTCGTTCTCTCTTGCCTGTCACCACATAAGACGTGTCTTTCACCTTCCACCATGATTGTGAGGTCTCCCTGCCATGTGGAACTGTGAGTCCATTAAACCTCTTTTTCTTTATAAATTACTCAGTCTTGGGTATGACTTTATCAGTAGCATGAAAATGGACTAATATAGCAGTCTACCTCCTAATGATGGGTTCCTAATGATAATTTATACTGTCATCATATGAGGCAGCTCTAACTAAGAAGGATAACAGGAATGCTTCATATCACACTTACTACTGAGACTGACAAATTGTCTTCACTCTTCACTGTAATTACCATCAGCAAAAATTTTATAATCAATATATACATCAAGAAGCTATACACAAAGTACATGAATTTACATTACCCAACATGAACCACTTATAGTACATAAAGGACTTCTCTACATTTGTAGAAGAAAAAAACATATGAACAGTTCTGGGGTGTGCGTGTGTGCGTGTGTGTGTGTGTGTGTGTGTGTGTGTATGATTGTTTGAAATGACATCATAGATAATCCTCTTTACTGCCTGAGATTTTGGAGCAAAACTATTAATACTCATTTACATTCTATTGAATTTTGTTTTAGACATTTATTTCAGAGAAATTTAAAATCTGCATAACATATTTTATTATAATTGTGTTCTACTATAAGAAGTAATTATAATTAATCCAGTTTTGTTTACAGTTTTAATTATGTTTACAATAACCCTAATTTTGATAGACAATATTAAGAGGTAACTGTTGATATCAACTATAAAAATTAACTCAAATACCCAAACAGATATCAGTGGTTTTTATCCAATATAGATAACAGTACTATATAGTGATTACATGAAATAATTTAATGGGTATAAGAGGAAACAATTACATAAACTGAAAACTATTTTAGGCCAAATGTATTAATATGTAAAAGTTGTACATGAAATGCTAATTTATACTATAATTGCTATTATTACATAATAGCTGTACTATTAAAGACTTCTTACCTGCCCCTTTCAACGGCTAAGGCATCAAGTTCATCAAAGAAGATAATGGAAGGCGCCACTGCTCTTGCTTTTCGGAAGGTCTGGTGGAGAGAGTGCCACATGAGCTAAAGATGAGCAAACACTAGAAAATTCTGTAGATGGTTTGTGGTTTAAAACTATATTTAGAACCAAATCTAAATACAGGTACAAGTCAACCACTCCAGTCACTTTGTATAGACCTTTTAATATATGCTCAGAACTTTATAATGGATGGAAAAGTATCCCCTTCAATGCTGCTTACAGAGACAAGACTACCAATATGTACTTATATAGATGTGGGGGAGGCAATTCAGTTAAGCAATCAGAAAATTTCAGTTAAAATCCCAGGTCCACTACTAGTAACTGTGTGACTTTCAGCAGTTCACTTCTGTAAACCTCAATTTCTATATTTATAAAATGGAGATGATAATAAATGCCTACTTAGACGGTTATTTTAAGAATTGAATTCAAAAAAGAACACAAAGCATTTGGCACAATGCCTGAAACAGTAAGAGCTCAATAAATGATAGTTATTATTAACTATTAGTAACAGCATTAACTATTTTAACAGAAATGCTGGCTATTATTATCAGAAAAAATGATAGTTTAAAAAAATCTTTATTTGGTTAAAAAAATAATGGCAGGCAATATGATGTTTAAAAACAAGACAAGTATTGCAGATGATGAAAACCACATTTTTTAATAATAAAATAATATTCACCTGAAGAAAAAAATACCACTAAGATCTGGATTTGGAAATGCAAAAGTCTGTTACTTAAATTAAAAGAGAAACCACACAGGACAGAAGTGTGATTCTCCTATATTGAGTACCACTTAAGGCACAATTTCTTACCTCTCTAACTGCTCTTTCAGATTCACCAACATATTTATTCATTAATTCAGGCCCCTGCATGAAAAGAAAACAACTGTTCAGTGTCTTTATAAATGCAATCATGTATATTTCTTTCAATGAAGTAGAAAAAATATACACAAAAGAGAAAATAAAATCTTCTTATTAATCCCTTTAGCATGCTTATTTTCTATGTGTGTTATTTATGCCTTAAAAGTAAAAGCCATTCTATGTTCCAGAAACTACACATCAGTACAAAGCAAAGGCTGTAACTAATCATAATATTTTAACAACTTATTCATCATCTATGTATAACTCTATCCACATTTTTACACTGTATCAGACGTGGTGCTAGGCACAGAAGATGGAACAGCCATTTGTTAGACCAACAGAAAGGTAACATCCACATATTCCCAGGCCTAACCAGTGGCTAGTTCTAAGCAGGTCTACTTACCAGATCTGAAGATGCAAATTTTTTGACATTAATATTTCTGAACTTTAACATTTTTATTCTCTAAGTACCTATAATATCAAATAGTGTAAGAAACACAGTAGACTTTTTGACCACATACATATCTACTCTCTTAGGATAAACAGTCACCCCAAGAAGTTATGAATTAAATTGTCCCATAATGATAGATGACCTTCTCAACTGTGGGGATGTTTCTCCCAGCATCTGGCTATGCTGACACAGTTCCTCAAACATCCCAAAGGAACAAAAGACATGCGTGTGTCTCTCTCTCCCTCTCTCTGTGTTTGCACGAGTGTGCATGTACCCCCACTACACACATACACATACCCCTTACTTTAAATAAGATTCATATTCTATTCCATGCAGATCACTGGTCCAGCTAATTCCAAGGATGTAACCAGACACTGACTTGAGTATTTCCTAAACAGTTTATATTAATTTTTAAAAATCTGATTGAAACACACAGGCAAAGCCATAGTTAGCAGAAAACAAATAATAAAGAGCAGAAATAAATGAAATTGAGACTAAAAAATACAGGAGATCAACAAATGAAATCTTAAAAAAAAAATAGAAGAAAAGAAAACTTGATCCAAATTATAAAAACACTGGAGTGAGGGAAAAAAATGTTCAATACTAATAGATACAGAAATAAGAGATGTTATAAACTTGGCAAAGAAAGTCTTAAAAACAAGTATTATAAATATTTTCAAAATTTTTCAGGAAAATACTATGCAGTTGTTGACCTGGCCAAAATAAATGTTAAAAAAAGATGATGAAAAAGAATTAAAAAAGTAATAATAATGATAGCCTCAAAGTCACAGGTCCCTCACTAATAACAATATTAAGAGGTTTAACATATGAAGGGTCTTCATGTAAAAGATCTATTATTTTAAAAATTATGCATGGATTTCAGTTATTTTGCCAAAATAAATTCAGACTAACTTGTTAAAACATGTCTGAACTGAGTCTAGTTTGAGGCACTAAGGATAAGATATCAGTGTGAAGAGCCTCTGTCAGAGCCACATGAAATCTGTTAAAACCGAAGCAAGAACAAGCACCAAATTTATGGTGAAGGTTGGACAGAAAAATGGTAAAACTATCGATGCTTTATGAAAAGTTCATGAGGACAATGCCCTAGTGAGGCGGCAGTTCATAGAAGTTTAAGAAAGAACAAGACTATGTTGAAGATGAAGCCCCCAGTGGCTGACCTTCCACATCAATTTGCAAGAAAAAAACTCATCTTGTTTGTGCCCTAATTGTAGAAGATGAATGATTAACAGCACAAACAATAGCCACCACCAAAGCCACCACAATTCGTTCAGCAGACACAATTCTGACTGAAAAATTAAAAGTTGTGCAAACTTTCCACATGATTGAGGCCAAAATCCTTATGCCCAGAACAGCTGCATTCAAGAGTAGCACTTTCAATCAAAACTGTCAACAAGTAGGATCAAGATCCCAACGTACTGCTTCAAAAAATTGTAACAGGAGATTAAACACCACTTTACAGGTATGATCTTAAAGACAAAGCACAATCAAAGCAATAGCTACTAAGACATGGAAGTAGTCCAGTCAGAGCAAACATGCACTGGTCAAGAGCAAAGGTCATGGCAACAGTTTCTGTGAATGCTCAAGATATTTTGCCTGTTGACTTTCCAAAGAATGATAATATCTGCTGACTGCAAGTGTTTTGAGAAAGTCAGCAAAAGCTTTAGCACAAAAATGCCAAGGAAAGCTTCACCAGAGAGTCTTCTTTTACCACAATGCTCCTGCTCATTTGTCTCATCAAACAAGGGCAATTTTGTGAGGGTTTCAATAGGAAATCATTAGGCATATATCTTACAGTCCTGATTTGGTTTCTTTTTGTTTCTTAATCTTTAAATATCTTTAAAGGGCACTCATTTTTATTCAGTTACTAATGTAAAAAATGTGACAACTGATACCATTAAATGCCCAGGACACTCAGTTCTTTAGGAACAGAATGGCTGGTATCATCACTTAGAAAAGTATCTTGAACTTGATGAACCTTATGTTGAGAAATAAAATTTATGTTATTTTTATCTTTTAATTCCATTTTTCCACAAACTTTTTGAAGCCAGAAGACAAGTGGAAGAGGATGACAAAAACATAGTCAAATTTGATTTTAAAAATATTAACCACAGATCCAAAAAAGCTCGATGAAATCCAAGGAAACCCCATCAAGATGCATCATTATCAAATTACTAAAAACTGATAATAAAGTCTTAAGAGAAATCAGAATATAAGAACACATTATACATCTGTAAACAACGAATTACAGCCAACTTCCTATCAGAAACAATTCAATCGAGAGACAATGGAACACAAGGGCTGCAAGAAAAAAACCTGTCAAGCTAGAATGGCATATCCTTAAAAATTAAAGATGAGGGCAAGATATTATCAGGCAAACAGAAGCTGAGAGGATACGTTACTAGTAGATTTTCACTATAAGAAGTGTTATAAGAAGTTCTAAAACTTGATGGAATTTATATTAAATGGAAACCTAGATCTACACAAAGAAATAAAGAGGATTAGAAACGGCAAATATGTGAATAAATAGAGAATAGCTCCTTTTTCCATTCATTTCTTTAAGAGATAACCGACTAAAATAAAAGTTTAAACTCTACAATATAATGTAAAGTGTATAGCATATTTAGAGGTAAAATACAGAATACAGCACAAGAAAACAAAAGTATACTGATGTAAGCCCTTACACTATAAAGTAGTACATTGTTATTTGAAGACAGAATGTAAGTACATATAGGGTAGATGTTTGAGCAAGTATTTTTTTAAGTGAAATAAACAGGTTTAGCTATTAAGACAATAGGGGAGATAAAATTGGATATCAAAATGCACTCAATCCAAAAGAAAAGAGGAGAAAAGTGGAGGAAAAAAACAGAAATGGCAAACAGACAAAAATTATGGACATTAACAAATCTTTCAAGTTGCAAACATGCCTGATGAAAAGGAGACCATCTTTAATATTGTTTTTGTATGGTGCTGCTATGGACGAAATTTGTCCCCCACAAATTCATATGCTGAAATCCTAATCCACAATGTGACGCTATTAGAAGACAGGGCCCTTGGGAAGTAATTAGTTAATGAGTAGAGCCCTCATGAATGAGATTAGTGCCCTTTTAAGAAGAGACAGGCGAACTTGATCGATTGATCGATCTCTCTCTCTCTCTCTGCTCTCCACTATGTGAGGCTATGTCAGGATGATACCTGAAAATCAGGCATTGAGCCCTAAGCAGACACCAGATCTGCCAGCACTTGACCTTGGACTTCCCAGCCTCCAGGTTTGTGAGAAATAGATTTCTGCTCTTTAAACCACCCAGTCTATGGTATTTTGTTAGAGCAGACTGAAGTAAGACAATTGCCTTCACAATGCTGCTTCAAAAATATTGAACTATGATAACATGGTGACAGATGAGTAGGTTAGAACATATGAGCATTACAGTAGAAAAGTTAAGAGCAAAAACAAGAAAGGGATAGGAAGAACATCTCAAAGTTCAGACTGACAGAATCCAGCTTCGCTAACAACATTGCCATCCATCATATTCAATTAAGATGAGGTATCCAATAGCATAAACACAGGAATACTTAAGTAATGACAGAAGTAGTTATATCTTTGTGCCTGATTTTTTTCTATTAATCCAAGATGATTAATCTCTTTAAAAAACTGTTTCAGAGTAACAGATTATACATAGTCTAAAAATTAACATTTGTGGCTAATTAGGAGACAGATATATGAAAAGAGTAATTATAACAATTAAAAATATTATATATCATTTAAGACAGATAATATCTTTACATCATTGACTGAAATCTACAAACCACAGAGTATACAAATAAACAAAGTAATTATGTATCTCTAAGTAAACAAAGATTAGCTTGGCACAGTGTTTTGGATGAGTAATTTATAATCAGTATATCCATCATTTGTATATTGGTACTTAAACTGTAAGCAATCATGTTTCCACAATAAAATTATTGTTAAGCTTGAGATATTACAGAGAGATTTCATGATTATAATTTAATCACCAATACTTTCATTATCTCAATTTATTAAATAATGCAACCTCCAAATAGATTTAACTTTAAAAAAAGACAAACAAACATCAGTTATGCTGAGACAAAATGTTCTCACACTTTCAAGGATTTTGAAGAAAAAGCAACACCTTAATACCAAATCAATTTTACAAGCTTGTTTTTAGATACAGGTTAGACTATGTAACAGGGACACAACATCTACTCCCACAGCCATCTCTCAGGTAAACAAACTTGAAGGCATTTTTCCACATATTGTGGGATCTAAAAAGATGAAATGTGAAGAGCCAGATAGTCAATATTTTAGGCTCTATATGCCACATACAGTCTTTACCACATATTCTTCTTCTTTGTTAATATACCTTTAAAATGAAAAATTCATTCTTAGCTAGGGAGCTGGACCAAAATAAAATGCAGGCCAGATTATATCTACAGACTGAGACCTCTGATATAAATTAATCTCATAGAATTCGAAACAGTTCACTTTTGTCTATAACATCAAAAGTCATCAAAAATGCCAATGACATGATTGCTGAGGAGTGAAAAATCTTCAAAGTATTTTAAAAACTGATTTAAAGACAAGCAAAAAAAAATTAATGACACACCAAAAAAAGCAATTTCAAAATATTTAGTAATGAAAACATACATGTCCAGTAACAGTAACACCTTCTAGGTATGTATACCCTACAAAAACTCTTATCAATATACAAAAGAAAATGAATGAGAATATTACTGAGCACTGTTTATATAATAAAAGCTGGAAATGTCTTTTAAAAATGAGTATATAAATTGCTGTATCCTCATAAAATGGAGTACTAGTGTATGAATGAAAGGGTAGTCAAATAAGTAAGTTAAGAGGTAGGGAAACCAGCAAGGGATCTGTTATACAGCCAAAATGCATTGCCTCAAACATTTATAATCAAGAATGAGCATTCTTAATGTTTTGATGAAATGTTTAAAGGTTATATAACACTTATAAATTTTTCCCACTGATTAAGATCATTCTGCATAATTTCACCTTGCACAATCATTTTTACAGTCCTGTACTACAATGCAAAGCAAGAAATGCCTATTCATAATATAATATAAAGTCAAATAAACAGAACTGGTACTTTTCATTTACATGTGGTAAATTTTTACCCAAACGGGACGTAGACAAGGAATTAAGAAAGTGAACACTAAAACAAGGATCAGGACCCACCCAAAAAAGCAAGCTTTAGATATTTAGCACACTGTGTTTTTGTTGAGGGGTTGGGGTAGTAAGAAACTTTTCTACAGATTTTATCCAGTTTAAAGCAACTACCTAGGCAAACTGTGGCCTGACAATGATCAGAAAGAAAATTGCTGGTGTCACTGTTATTATTGCAATTACCGTCAGGCCAACTCAACTTTATTGCCGTTGTTCTTACAGCAATTGTCTGCAAAAGCCAAGGATATGGGATAAAACAGTAATCCAGTGAAGAGATTTCTTTAAGCAGGCAATATAACTCAATGTATATATATGCATTTTAATTATCTGTCTTAACTGAAGGAAAGAGGTTAGAGAACCTGGAGAAATGGTCATTGTTCTCTGCAGATGATGAAGATAAGCTAGGAATCAATATTAGAAAGTACAAGATCATGGTCATTTAGCAATTTTTTTCTGTGCTGAGTACAATGTCAATATCTTGGTATCAACAGAAAGATTGATATGGCTTATTAATCAATATCCAACGTACAGGTAAACGTTCTTGATATTTTGTTTGAAAATGTGAAAATAAGGTATAAAGCCTCAACCAATTGAAAGGTCACTCCACTGCCACAAAAAGGTGGACTACAGAACCTGTGGATAAGAACTAAACAATGTTTTTTCCTCCAAAACAAAACAAAACAGGAAAAAAAAATTAAGACATTTGAAATTAATCCCAAAATTTAGCACTGTGAAGAAAATCTGCATTGGAATAATTCAAGTGTCACTAATAAGGGATAATAAAAAGACTGTAGGGTCCCTGGAAAACCTGACTTTGTACAGAACTATGTGCTGATGAATCTTACCTAGATGAGTGGCCTGCAAAATGTAACCCAAGTAGCTGAACTCGTATGTTGCACTGGTCTAGAGTTTTATGAGAAGTCAAAAGCAATTTCATTACCAAAGGAGGTTATTTTAGGCTTGAAGCTTAAGTTGTCAAAAATCACTGTACTTTGGCACAAAGAGTTAAAAAGTCTATATTCAGTTTCAAAGATAAATATTATACTTTACTACTAACAGAAAACTTAAAGAATCATAAGCTGTGATGCCATACTTTTTGTTCCATGTAAGCTCAAATATACAACAGTTTCTTAAAAATGGAAGAGACCTGGCCAACATGGTGAAACCCCGTCTCTACTAAAAAAATACAAAAATTAGTTGGGCATGGTAGCGTGCACCTGCAGTCCCAGCTACTCGGGAGGCTGAGGCAGGAGAATTGCTTGAACCCAGGAGGCAGAGGTTGCAGTGAGCCGAGATTGTGCCACTGCATTCCAGCCTGGCGCCTGGCGACAGAGTGAGACTCTGTCTCAAAAAAAAAAGGAAGAGAGCAGCAATCAGCATGTACTAATTTTGTGGAATCTTCCTATATGCTCACTATGTCTTATCCCTTTTACTGCTTGAATAGCCTTCTGAGTTGTATACTCTTATTACATTGTTACAGAAAAAAATATTAAGTGCAAAGAGGTGAATTTCTCCAATGTCACACAGCTTAGTAAGTGGCAGAAGTGGGATACAAGTTAAAGAAACTGTCCCAAATATTTGGCCACCATTGGCACAAAAGATAAGCAACAGAGTAAAGTACAAGCACTGTGACCTACTCATAGAATGTTACTAGCAGAAGGGCTTTAGGAGTCACTTAGCCTAACCTACTGACTTAAAACTAAGGCAAACAAAGTACAAAGAAGAGGAGTAATATGCCAGAAGTCCTACAGCAAGTTAAATGGCAGAAATGATAAGAATGTAGAATTTTGATTTCCAAACCAGCACTGTTTCTAAAAATTAGGATGTCCTGTTCTAAGTCCTTAGAAGAGAAATGAAATGTCCCCTTAAGATTTTAGATGAAAGTTAATTTTGGGCTACACAAAGCTGGCTGCTAAAAATAAATTTTTGAATTTAAAACAAAAGATTTTACAAAGTACCAGCAATTCAAAATCAAATGTATTTCTGGCGAGCAGATCAAGTGGTAAGGGTGAAGTCTAATTCTTTCTTAATAGATGGTAGCACAGGCTAATTTGAAAATGAGACTTTTATTAATACCCATTATAAACAAGGGACCATTTATATCTAACTACAAAGTTTAGGTATTCATAATATAGTCTAAGTCCCATATTTGCTCATAAGTTATATTACTTTTAAAAAACCTATGTTAGTCTTGCCACATTTTTTACCTCCTAGATAGCAAGTGCTATACTGATAAGAGTGATCAAGAAAAACTGACATTAATAAGGACCATTAATTGGGTTATTTTTAATAGCGTTATTTTTAACATTCCATGGCCAATATTTCAAGTGTCCAAGTTTACAAAATAACAAAAATATCATAAACACATGTGAAAATATTTGTCCAGCTGTTCTATTAATCTAGTGAGAAGTAAACCTGACTTATCTTTTACTGTGCTTCATTATTTCACACCGTATCAGTCACAAACTCGAGTATAATATTTACACCTCATGTTCTTACAGTTTTGCCCCTTTACTAACTACTGGGTTTTTTTCGGTCCTCCCAAGGGCTTTTTAAATGTGTCTGACACCTGCCTGGTGCTTTTAGCTATTACAATTCAAATTAAGTTTTTATAAGTTCTAAAATGTCTGGGGAAGGCAAGTTAACCTAAGTGTTAACTTATGGTTAAATGTATGGAATATGCTCATAAAAACCCAAACTCACATGAGATAGAATTACATATATGTAATGTGAGTAAAGGATCTTGAAAATTAATAAAAAGTACAGTATCAGCACATACAGAAGGTCGTTCTGGGAAAGCACTTCAAAGCGTTTGAAAATAGGTTTTAATTACTAGTCAGGAATGCTGTGGGCAAGTAAAAACCCTAAAATGCAAGAGGGGCTGGCAGGAAAAGAATTTGAGCTGTTCCTCTCAAAAGTATAATATAATCCTTCCCCAAATTCATTTATTCTAGTCAGGAAAAAGAAAAATGACAAATTTCTTCAGAACTTACGTTCCAGGGACAATATTAGCTACAATTAAGCAAGTTGTAAAATGTGCATTTGCACTACATGCCCATGAAATCTCCTTCTGTTATTACTGACTACTTTTGTCACTCTCAGTGTCCTTTACTGTCTTCTCTGCAGAATCTCAAACACTGGTTCCCAATTTCTGCATTTTCATCTCCATTTCCATGTTTTCATCTCTCAAAATGATCATCCTCTTGAGCTACAAATCCTTATATACAACTACTTTTAGGACATATTCAACATTTTGTCCCGAAAGCATTTCAAACTCAACATAGGTATTTTCTCTCACCTGCAACCTGTTTTTCCTCCCTGGAATTAGGATATTCCCATCTGCCAGTCATTGAAAGTAAAAATTTTGATTACCTTTGACTTCTTTTCTTTCTCATCTCTCACATACAATCAACAACCATAAGTTACAAATTCTATATGTTACCTGTTTCCTTATACTAGCCGTTGAGTCAAATATCTCTCCCACTAAATAATGAGTTGATACATAATGAGGTGCCCATCTAATGTATCTTTGCTTACCATGTACAGTGCCTGACCCAGAGAAGGTGCTTTACATATTTTTGTTATTCCAATTGTAAAACTTTTTAAACATTAAAGACATGACATTATAATATTTATTTCATCTCTAATTAAATTTCATTCAAAAAGAAATTAAAAGATGGGAAAAAGCCTAGTCTCTCTCCACCAGCTAATTTGTCCATAAATAAAAAATTAAACCCAACAATAAAATTTGCTTACTTTTAAACTTGTTGTAAGCCTAAAATTATTCTCCTCTTTCTAAATCTCTCTAGGTCTTCTTAGATTCCAAATGCTAAAGGTTTTGTGATAGTTCTTATTGTCACTTTCTGCTTTTGGTTAAGTGTCATTTATAAAATATTTTCACTTTTTTTTTGAGATGGAGTTTCACTCTTGCTGCCCAGGCTGGAGTGCAATGGTGTGATCTCAGCTCACTGCCACCTCCGCCTCCCAGACTCAAGTGATTCTCCTGTCTCAGCCTCCTGAGTAGCTGGAATTACAGGCATGTGTTACCATGCCTGGCTAATTTTTTGTATTTTTAGTAAAGATAGGATTTCTCCACGTTGGTCAGGCTGGTCTTGAACTCCTGACCTCAGGTGATCTGCCTGCCTTGGCCTCCCAAAGTGATGGGATTACTGGCATGAGCCACTGCACCCAGCCTTTCACATCTTTTTTTATATACCATCTTTATCAACTGATAAAAGCCCAACTCAAAAAAATTAACATGTATATAGTCAACATATGATGCTACAACCTTAACATAGTATACTGTGCAAATAATGACAAATTTAAGTAAACCTGATCTAACTTCTTCATAACCTTGTAAAACCGACAATGGCAGAATAGCTATCTCACTTGTCCCAAGAGTTACAGGTTATTATTAGTTATTCCCTAATAGTCATTCAAACAGGGATAAAACTAAGTATATGTCTTTGCTTAATATTGACATTAATAACTGCCAATTTTAGCAAATAAGGCACATAATGTGACACTGTTTGGTGAAGTCAAGGTAATTTTTTAAGTTAAAACAAAACAAAACTCTAAAGTAAATTACATAGAAACTCAAAAGGTTTCAGACTAGATAAGCCCGAATAGCAATAAACATAGAAGGAGATATAGAGTTACGATCCACAAAAGGCATGAAATGACATGGTTCCTGAAGAGACTAAATTGGAAGCTGCACTCAAGGTGAAAGAAAAAATAAGCAAAACACTAAGAGAAAGAGTTCTTTATGGTGTTGGGGTCTGGGTTTGGGGCCAGAACTAACACACACCTTTATAGGCTTCAACTGAGAAGTGCAGTGAAACAGGCAATTTCAGGGCAGCCCCAAACCCAGGTTCCCCAGCCAAGTTACTCTCAGGGTTTTTCCCAGTAACTTTCCACTATCATTATGGGCAGGAGGACTATGAATAGGAGAGGTCACCAAAGCCCTCACCCATGAAATTCACAATCTTCTTCATGATTCTTCTCTATACTCCACGCATCCTGTTCATTGCAGTACAGAACTCGGAGTTAACCTTTTTAACTTCAACTACTTCATCTACAATATGCTGAGATCTATGATACTGACCTCAAAATGTATTTATATTTTATTTTTTAGCAAAGTTTAAGATTTACAGAAGAATTGAGCAGATAGTACAAACAGCTCCCATATACTCACCCACCCCTGTACAGTTTCCCTTATTATTACTATCTCATATTAGCATGGTATATTTGTTACAATCAATGAACTCAAATTGATATATTATTATTAAACCAAAGCCCATAGTTATTCAGATTTCCCTAGTTTTTCCCTAACGTTCTTTTTTTTTCTTTCCAGTATTCTATCCAGGACATTGTAACATTACATTTAAATATCATGTTTCCTTGGGTAGTGTCTTGTTGTACAGTTTCTCAAACTTTCCTTGTTTTTGATAACCTTTAGAGTTTTGAGGAGTACTAGTCAGTGATTTTACAGAATATCTTTTAACTTGGATTTGCCTAAAGTTTTTCTCATGGTTGGACAGGGGTTATGAGCACTCAGGAGGAAAACAGAAGTAAAGTGCTATCCTCGCCACATCATCCAAGTTAATATATAGTCATTCCTCAGTATCCACAGGAACTGGTTCCAGGACCACTTTGGATACCAAAATGCACACATACTCAAGTCCCATAGCCTGGGGAACCTGAGAAAACATAGTGAGCCCTCTTTATTTGAGAGTTTCCACGTACCAGGAATACTGTATTTTCAAACTGTGTTTGGTTGTGGAACGAACCTATCAATAAGGAGGGACAACGTATTGAAAAAAAAATGTGCGTGTACGTGGAACCACTAAGTTCAAAGCCGTGTTGTTCAAAGGGTCAACTGTATTGTCAACATGACATTACTGAAGATGTTAACCTTGATCATGTGGCTGTGGTACAGCTTGTCAGGTTTCACCATTGTACAGTAGCTCTTCCCCTCCCTTCTTTCCATATTAAATTCTTTGGAAAGAAACCCACACTCAAGGATGGAGTGTTATGCTCCCTAAAACTTTTTCATTTGCCTTTTTAAATTTAATGCTCTCCAAAGCTTATAATGTATAAATGTTATCATACTTTTCTAGATGAAAAAAATGAGACTTACAGAACTTGGTTAAGGTTGCAAAGCTAAAAAGTGCTAAGGTTAGGAAGTAAACCCAAGCTATGTGAATCCCAGCTTAGTGTTCTTTTCATCGTGACGTACTCAATATCAAGGGCGCAAATTATGTAAGTAAATTTAAGCTCCACATTATCCCACCAACAGTCTTTTTCCAGGCACTTCTATTTGATTCAACAGTTTCCTGTATCTTTGGCCATGATTGCCCTTTTCTATTAACTCAACCAACTTATACTCCTAGACCAAAGCCATGTTATTTTTCTGTTTTCTTTGTCCTAGAGAAACAAAATTATTTTTCAAACCAGTTCCCAGAAATATCTTTCCACTTCTCTGAAGCTACCCTACAAAAACTACTTAAACTACCTTCCCTGGTAACTTTGTGTAATTAATGAAAAAACCCATCGGACACTAGTTTTATTTTTTTAAAAAAACAAAAGGGAAATGGAACAGCATACAGTACAGTGGTTAAGAGCTCAGACTCTTGAGTCAGAAAGTTCTGAGACTAAATTTCAGTGCCATCATCACCACTTAGACCATGGAAAAGTCACTTAACCTTCTTAAAATCATTATCCCTACTTGTAATCTTAAAGCATTCTGTAATTAAAAGAGGTACCTATGCAGTTTTCCATGCAATATGTGTACAAAACCTTTATGATTTGCAGAATAGTCTACAAAATTTAAAAATAGAAGCCTAAGATGAACTTGGAATTTTTAAATTTCAGATTATCTTGTACCTTTGATAAGAGAATATTAATATATCTAGTTAAATAACAAACAGTAATTACAGATGCTCCTCAATTTACAATGGGGTTATGTCCTGATAAACTCATCATAAATTGAAAATATACTAAGTTGAAAAGCATTTAATACACCTATATTGAACATCATATTTTAGCTTAGCTCACCTTAAACATGCTCAGAATGCTTACACTGGCCTACGGCTGATCAAAATCATCTGCATCACAGTACACTGTAGTGTTGTATGTGTATGCTCATGATCACGTGGCTGACCAGGAGCCCTGGCTCACTGTCATTGCCCAGCATCACAAGGGAATAACTGTACTGCATATCACTAGCTCAGTAAAAGATTAAAGTTCAAAGTATGATTTCCACAGAGTGCATATCACCTTCACACCATTGTAAAGTCAAAAACTTGTTAAGTAAATCCATCTTAAATTGGGGACCACCTAATTTAATTTGAATTGTATACTACTTTGAATAAACCACAGGTTTTTCTGGAAGAGAAATCTATTTTATACAATTCCTCTCTAAGACAAGTATAGAGAAGAAATTTTCCCAAAAAGTCAATGATATACTAAGCTCGTTACATTCCTGTATTCACCAGTATAATTAATAATTAATAAAGGATTTGCTAAAAATCCCTGTCAGAGGCCTAACCACCCTTCTTGCAGAATCAGTGACAGTTCTTCATATGGTAAAGCAATGCAGCTATTCCAAGGCAATTAAACTATTCTAGCACTCCAGACAAAAGCAAGACAGAGCAGAGAGGAAATTTCAACTGGAAAGTATTTTATGTAATTGACCCAGATAACAAACTAAACTTACACAATATGTCAAATGTCACAATCTACACAAAAACACATATATATGCCACAGGGTATTAAGAGCCCACACAAGCCAACGTGAAATCTCTACCTGAGTACATATCTTTTAATCCCTGTTCAGAAAAGATGCATAAGGGAAGCTAAAAGGTTCTTTCATAAACTTAGAGAAAGAAATTTAAACCTATCAAAATATCTTGAAGATTAAAAGTAATTACCATTGTGAAAAGTGATAGGGAGTTTCTCCTTTCAAAATATCTAAAACACTTGGGTTTCTTAACTGGCTAGAGAATTCTAGTGCATGTCTACTTTTTTCTGATCACTTTCAAAATGTGTAAGACTTGTTCTTTCAAAATCTCAAACTAAACTGTAACATTTATATCCTGTAGGAAACAAACATATAGGTTGAAACTAAACATGTAGGTTGAACAAAAGTTGCCACCTTTTTTTTTGCACAGGGAGTTAAAATTAAAGAGAACAGGGCTGGGCACGGGGACTCATGCCTGTAATCCTAGCACTTTGGGAACGCAAGGCGGGCAATTGCCTGCACTCAGGAGTTTGAGACCAGCCTGGGCAACACGGTGAAACTCTGTCTCTACTAAAAATACAAAAAAGTAGCTGGATGTGGTGGTGGGTGCCTGTAATCCCAGCTACTTGGGAGGCTGAGACATGAGAATCACTTGAACCCAGGAGGTGGGGATTGCAGTGAGCCAAGATCTTGCCATTGCACTCCAGCATGGGTGACAGAGCAAGACTGTACAGTATTGCTACTTTAAAACTTTCTTTACAAACACTGAATAGACGAAAATAAAAGGAGCAATGAAAATGCTACCAGAAGACAAATCACTTTCATGTTCCCGACTTTGTATTTTAAAAAATTTAAACATATAGGAAAGTTGAAAGAATAGCACATGTTGATTATCCCTAAATCTAACAATCCAAAATGCTCCAAAATTCAAAACATTTTGATTCAAAGAAAATGCTCACTTCAGCATTTTAGATTTCAAATTTTCAGATTAGGGATGCTCAACTGGGAAATACAGTGCAAATATTTCAAAATGCAAAAAAAGTCAAAATCTAAACACTTCAAAACATTTCGATAAGGGATATTCAATCTGAAAAATAAAAACCCATCGTTCATTAAGTATCTCCTCTACACAGATTCAAAAACTGAATATTGTCAAACTACACTAAATTCTAAACTGAATAAAAATCCACACTAAATAAAAATTAGTAACTAGAACACATAATAATTTCTGAGTTATGAACTCAATTGATCAAGATAATTTGTTAACATCATGTAGCTTTTCTGTCTGTGACCTAAAAGCTAATGAAAAAGCTTCAATAAATGAATGTCTGCCTGGTTATTTTATATGAACAGTGTACAAAGTTAAACCTTTTAAAGAATCATTTACAATTTCCTCATAGTGAATAAAAGACTAAAACTGAAACTGTCTAAGGTTATGAAATGTTTATGTTCAAAAAAGATAATAAATATATTTCTAAGTAATTCTAGGATAGTCCAGAAAGCAGTCTTAGTAGAATCTGAATTGTTACCATGGATCACAAAAAAAGTAAGATACTAGTTTGTAAGAAAGTAAGTGTGCTCTTGAGAGTCAAGCCTAAAACTTATTTGATGAGAACTTGGCTCACACATTCTCAAATAAGTTTTAGACTTCCAGTAGACAAGAAAATTTCTAATACTATGAATATACAACTGTAGAATATACAAGGTAAAACCAGAAAAATGGAGATGACAGTAAAAAGACTAGAAAATGCCAGTAAACAGCAATCCCCATTACGACATGATAAAAGGCAAGGACCAAGGAGAAATCAAGATGTCCTAGAAAATTTCAAAATCACTCATTACCTCAACCCTTAAAACTGCAAACTTGGCTGTGTGCAGTAGCTCACTCCTACAATCCCAGCACTTTGGAAGGCTAAGGTGGGAGGGCTGCTTGAGGCCCGGAGTTTGAGACTAGCCTGGGCAACAAAGTGAGACCCTGTCTCTACAAAAATGTTAAAAAGTTAGCTGGTGTGATGGCACACACCACCTATAATCCTAGCTGCTCAGGAGGCTAAGGCAGGAGGATAACTTGAGCCCAAGAATTTGAGGTTACAGTGAGCTATAATTATGCCACTACACTTCAGCCTGAGTCACAGAGTGAGATCGTGTCTCAAAAACAATAACAAATAAACCTGTAACCTTTAAAAAGGTAGTTGTGATCATGCTGTAAATGGTCTCCTTCCCCATCTTTACACTCCAATATCTTCTAGAAGATAACAGAAAGTATGTTGAAGATACTGATTCTTAAAGAACAAACTGCTTAATCACACCTAAGTATCATTCCATATAAATCTTTTTTTTTTTTTTTTTTGAGACAGAGTCTTGCTCTGTCACCAGGCGCCAGACTGGAGTGCAGTGATCTCGGCTCATTGCAACCTCCACCTCCCGGGTTAAAGCAATTCTCCTGCCTCAGCCTCCTGAGTAGCTGGGATTACAGGCGCACGCCAACACGCCCAGCTAATTTTTGTATTTTTAGTAGAGACGGGGTTTCACCATTTTGGCCAGGATGGTCTCGATCTCTTGACCTCGTGATCTGCCCGCCTCAGCCTCCCAAAGTGCTGGGATTACAAGCATCAGCCACCGCGCCCAGCCCCATTCCATATAAATCTTAAGGCCAAAAGTTGACAGACTACTCTGAAGTAAGTTTTATGCTTACAAACTACCAATGATTTCAGTCTTCTAAGATAGAAAATGCATTGTTATGCAAAAAAATTCCCTGATAATACCAAAATAGATGATCGTGTACCTTTTCTGAAATGAAGTGATAGTTAATCTATTTAGGTACATACTCTTGTGATCTAGTCCACAGAAATGGATTTAAGATTTTGTGGATTAAGTACCTGGATATATCATAATGCTATATAAAATATCTGGTCCTAAAGTAAATGTACAACTACATATCAAGAAAGGTTATCTATCCCAGTTAATGAGGACAGAGCAATGAACAAATAAAACGTGTGTATGCACACACACTTTCTGACTGGAAAAGTATTTTTAAAGAATTTAGTGTACCACAACAAGTGTCTTATTCATTTGAAAATTCTAGGTATATAAATATTGAATTCACTATCATATGTATCTTTAAGTCCTGATTAAGCAAAAGTCTATAATTAAAAATGTAGAAACAAAAAAAAAGATTGTTTTCTTTTACACATGGATATAAGAAATATCAGAATCAAGCAACTAAATAAAGCAGTCTTCAGAAGGTCCACCATGATTTGCTGATTACATACACTAAGTTATTTCTTATCTCTCATCTCCCTATATTATATTGTCATCAACAACAAATTTTAAAAAAAGTATCACTGCTCCTTAAGATGCCTTTATTCGTTCTCCTAAAGACAGGAGTCAGAGGATGGGAGTTGGCGGCGGCCAAGAGAAAGAGTAGCCATTAAAAAATTTAACATCCTACCTTTATAGCTAGAAAATTCAGTCCACTCTCATTGGCCAACGCCTTTGCTATCATTGTTTTAGAACACCCAGGTGGCCCATATAGAAGAACTCCTTTAGGTGGCTGAATACCCATTCGAATGAAAGACTCTGGATGTTTTAAGGGCCATTCCACAGCCTGTTTCAACTTCAGTTTGATATTTTCCAGTCCTCCGATATCTGACCAGGATACCTGAAAAATAGGACATTTTCCAAATGTAAGTTTTGCCAGGACAGAGAACTAAAAAAAAAAAAAACAACATATCATTAACAGAAGACGTGCAAAAAAGAATAGAACTATTTAAGAATCAGGAAAATCCTTTAAAAAATTCCAAGAATATCAGGAAGTAAATTAGGAGTACATAAAATGTTAACTGGATATTGTAAAAATACTAAAAAAAAATCTGTTTGTAAGTCTTGTATAAATAACCGTTTAAACAACCAGACATACCGTTAAGCCTAACCTTCTAGAAAGATTTAGAAGTTAGGTTTCATCTGTCTGAAAGTGGTTTGAATCAGTCATCCAAGGTCTCATCTATGTATCTAATTTCTTACACTTCCTTTTTTAGCGAAACTACTTCCAAGTATATTTTTGTAGATATTTATAGAACACAATCACTTTATCTTTGGCATATAAATAAAGTATCTCCAAGATTTTATTTTTCTCAACTAAGAATAGCCTCAGAACAAGACAGCTCGTTACATAACATGTCTTAAGAATATATTCATACCAGAAAACATACACAAGAAATAGAAGAATGAGACAGGAATCCACACATTGAAGAACTTAACAACTGTAACTACCAGTAATCATGAACAACCACAGTACAACAGAAAGGATACTAACAATAACAAACAAAAAAGGCCTTTGGGAGTTCTCAGGAAGAAAAGATTACTTCCAGCTGGAAGACAAACCTGAAAGCCAACCTTGAGGCTGAGGCAGGAGAATTGCTTGAACTCGTGAGGCGGAGATTGCAGTGAGCCAAGATCGGGCCACTGTGCTACAGCCCGGGCGACAGTGTGAGACTGCATCTCAAAAATAAAAGGATAGATAAGATTTGGAAACGCAAGAACAGGGAAATGGCTAGGTACAGGCCAAAAAAATGACAGAAGGCTCAGAGGGTAAGAAGTATAAAAAGGGTAAGAGAAAAAATATTGGAGGGAAGAAAATAAAGTTGAAGTCATATGGCATAGCACCCTGAAGACCAGATGAAGAAATTCAAGATAACTCTTTGTATACACTTGGAAGTCTTTGAAGGTTTTTAAATTTAGAAAGCAATATGGTCTGATATGTCCTTCTGGAAGACTCCTCTGACAAGATTCATTAGAGAGATCAATTAATGACATAAATATCAGCAGAAGAAAAAAGCTTGAACTAGAGTAAACATGCAGATAACGAAAATTCACTGGAAAGATACTTCAGAGCTAAAGTTGTGGGTTCTGAGAGTAGAGTCAGAAACAGGAAAAAGTTAAAACTACATTTGGAGACGGGTGGTGAAAAAGAAAATGGAATCAAGGTAATATTCAGGATTCAGACTTGGAAAAATGAGTAATTAAAAGTTACACGAATAGAAAGAAGGAAACATGTTTGGGAACTAAGGAACATAATACATAAGGTAGCAATGGGATTTGCAGTAGACAAATATGGACTATGTGATGATGAATCAATCCATATGAATGGAAAGATTATCTGGGGACTGAGTGATGCATTCTCTATCCTTAATTTCTTTGCAAGTACGTACAGACCCCATGTTGAAACAAATACTCCATCATAAATATAACTCCTTCTTAATAAAAGTATTTCTTAGAGCATGTAAGGTCTCACATATAAAGTACACATTACTCATATTGCTTTATAACATAAGTACAGTACAAACTTAAAAAACTAGTTTCACTACACTACAGAAATCAATTCAATTATATTGTACCAGTAATCCATAAAACTTAAGCTAGACCAAGCTTGTGCAACCTGCAGCCCAGCACAAATTCGTAAAGTGTGTTAAAACATTGAGATTTTTTTTTTGCATTTTTTAGATCATCAGCTATCGTTCTAGTTAGTGTATTTTTTTTAGTTCAATATAATTTTATTTAAAAATGTGTACAACTGAAGGAGGAATATGATATTTTGTTAAAAGAAACCAATTTTCACAGCATATATTTGGCCATTTTAGCTTTGTAGTGAATAACAGAAAAGGAAGTTTCTTTTCAAGATCCTCACTCCAGCCTACTCAGCCAGGTGCTCGGCAAGATGACACATTTCCTGGTCTGAAGCTCACAGCTAATCCTCTCACCCAAGTGGAACACCAATTCTCCTCCAGGCAGACAGACACACACATACACACACACAGAGACACACACACACACTCCTTATTGTTACTATCTTATTTTTACTGCTCTACAAAGGGCCCTAAGAATCCTTAATTTTAAATTTGGGTTTGGGCGCGGTGGCTTACACCTGTAATCCCAGCACTTTGGGAGGCCAAGGCAGGCAGATCACAAGGTCAGGAGATTGAGACCATCCTGGCCAACATAGTGAAACCCGTCTCTACTAAAAATATTAAAAAAATTAGCTGGGTGTGGTGGCACACACCTGTAGTCCCATCTACTCGGGAGGCTGAGGCAGGAGAATTGCTTGAACTCATGAGGTGGAGATTGCAGTGAGCCGAGATCACGCCACTGCACTTCAGCCTGGGTGACAGTGCGAGACTCCATCTCAAAAATAAAATAAAATAAAGTTGGGGAAAACGTGAAAGGACTCCTTAACTTATTGTCTGTGACAAATCCAACTACCTTTTAACTCTCAACAAGTGCAATTATAAAATACTTGAAATTTACAAGATGCTCCATTTAATGGAACAACTCAAATGCTAAAAAATTAGATCAAGTAACATGCTTTAGTATTTTTAAATGTTACTTAAAACTTGTTGAGACAAGATATGCAGCACACTCTTGGTATTATAAACTACTGACAACTGCTACTTCATGGTCAAAAACATTTAAAAAAGAGAAGAATCCATACATATTGGTATACAACAATGTCTGCAGGGAATGTCATATTTTACATTTTGTTAACTGAAATTAAACCTGACAAAAAAAACAAAGGTCTAGAAAACGAACACCCATGTCATTTTAAATGATAAAGTAGATTGTTTCCTATGCAGTAAAATGAAGGTAACAAAAAAAATCCCTACAAGTTTCAAATCCTCTTGTATAAAAAGTTCAGGTTATAGTCACTTTCACAAACAAGACATTCATAAACTATAAGGGGGAGAGGTCATACTCAGACAGGTTCTGTACTTGATGTGTTACTTGGAGATTCAATAATCAGTCTTGGATCAATCAGCTCTCTCCAAAATACAGTGATC
This sequence comes from Cacajao melanocephalus, assembly GCA_963573385.1. Classification (NCBI taxonomy): domain Eukaryota; kingdom Metazoa; phylum Chordata; class Mammalia; order Primates; family Pitheciidae; genus Cacajao; species Cacajao melanocephalus. The sequence continues at coordinate 45,117 of CAUYLG010013708.1, forward strand.
TTGCTCTCCTGCATCAGAGTATTCCACTACCTTGGTTCCATTTTCATTGTGATACCAAATCAAATTTCCCAGGTTCTCTCAAGGAAGGTAAGGACGAAATAATTTCTATATCTACTTGCTGGGTCTCTGGATTGTGGCTTAATATTTTTGCTTCCTTGTAGTCAGAGACATCAGGAGAGCAACTGGATGTTAGTTCCAAAAGCTTAAATGCAATCTTTTCTCCAACATTAGGGGCAGCTGCAAACAGCAGTAACAGACCATAGTTCTTCTTGTGTGCCTCTACTGGATTCTGGACAACAGTAGATGAATCTGTTACCTCTTCATTTAATTGTTGTTGCCTCTGGTTGTCAGTGCTTCTATTTACAACACAAGAGACAGGATGCCCTCGTCCTTGACCTCTCCCCTACATGCTCCGTCCCTTAGCTACCTTCCAAGAAAAAACGTTTTATCCTCTACCCCATCCCCTTCTTAAACTAGTGGGGACAGACACATTGGGAAAAGGACCAGGAGCCTGTCTACCACCTTTTGAGCCAGAACGCTTCCAGCCAGCAGCACCTGCAGTCTGTGATGACAGCCCTGGGCCTGGACAACCTCTTCCTGCAAAAAGGCCTGCTGTCTTTAAGAAACCCACAGCACACTCTGGGAAGCTCGATGACATCAAGCATTGGTCATCTGACTCTGAATCAGAATCTGAACTAGAAGATGATGTTCCAGAGGTCTTCCCTTTGCTGGGGGTAAGGCTAAAGCCAGGTTTTGTAGCCAGTTTGTCTGCAGATGTATTTTTGGTAGAGCGTCCTTCTTTTGATAACTCAGGTGGTAATTTCTCTGAGGAATTTCCGGCCTCCAAAGTGACTTTGCTGGGACCATCACTATCGATTCATTATAAGAATCAGACTCCAGGGAGGAACTAGGACTCTCCTTTGACCAAATGCTTACACCACCTTTCCTTCTGGCTTTAACAAAGCTGTTTTTAGCAGAGCCTTTTGGAGAACTACATCTCTGATTGGCCCAGTCTTTTACTGCCTGTACTTTAGGAGACTTGGGATTCCTGGCCTTTTTATTTTATATTCATATTTCTCCCTTTTTCTTGGTGATTTTCTTTTGGTCTCTTCGTTATCATCACCCACTGTGTCATAGGTTGCTTTGTTTTTTTTCTCTTTTTTTTTTTCCTGACAGTCTGATCTGTGACAGCTTTTGGTTCCAGATCCAAGACTTTCTCATTGTTGTTACTGTTCTCCTTCCTATTCCAATGCTTCTTTTAATATTTGTAATCTGGTTCAGTTTCTTCATCCTCCTCTAACTTGAATGCCTGTTTCTTTGCTTTTCTAAGTGAAAAATGAGCTGTCACCATTACCGATAACTACAGAATTCTCAGCAACTCCTCTCTCTTCTAATTTAACTCTGAGGCAGTTGTTGTCTCTCACCAGGTGTGCGCTCACGGCAGGGACAGGAGCCCCCACTCCAGGTAGAGGCACCAGTACTGAAGCCAAAGCTCTGGCAAATGAGAGTAATTAGATCTATGATGACTCGGCATCTGTTCAAGTCGACCAGAAGCAAGAAGGCTGTACAATACTGGGTAGCTGGTGGTAGGTAATCAAATAGAAATCATACCCTAATCGGCTCGGAGGCTGCCATCTTGCTCGGTGCTCATGTTAGTATATTTTATGTGTGGCCAAAGACACTAATTTTTCCAAGGTGGACAACAGAAGCCAAAAGATTGGACACCTCTAAGCAAGAGACATAGTATCAAATTTTAAACTACATCAGAAGATTTAGAACTTGGTCTATAAGTTTAACAGTTTCACATGAAACAATTTCACTATCTTTCCCAATGTTTCTTATCTAGTCTAAATGTAATGCACTTGTACTTAAAGAGAACTGCTCCTTAGGGGCACAAGTGAGAGCTACATAGGGCCTCAATTTTTCCCAATGACCTAACACTTTCCACATGTAAAACTGAATTTATATTTATATAACTATCAAGGCCTGTGTGGAAAAGGTAAATAATTTATTAAAATGTGCAACTCTCAAGATATTTCTACATGCCAACTCTCCTAGAGACAGTGGCAAAGAAAGAGTTAGAACTAACTATTATAAGATACTCACTTTCACTTCTGCATTTCATTACTAACTGGTGGAGGAAGTTTGCTCTCTCAATTTAGGAATCTCCAATGCAGAGTTATCAGAATAAATACATATTCTGTAGACATTTCATTATTATTCCCCTCTCCTGGACTGTTTGAGACTGTTGTCTATATCAAGACTTTGTGCTACTGGCATTTAATAGCAAAGATTAAAATAAATTAAATGATCCGAATTATTTTGAAGGCAGGAAGAAATTTAAGAAAATGCCCAAAGAGGAACATTTCCTAGTAGGATAATCTCTCTGTGAGACACACACTAAGAGAGCTTTTACCTATCATGGAAGTTCTCTAAACTGTAAATGAAAAACATCAATCAAGTGATTCTTATAGTCTATGAAGATCCATGTGTTGGCAGAAGGGCTATCATTAAAGAAGGAGTAGAGGAGGTTAAGAAGAGCATTAAGTACACTTAATGGAAAGTAAAGCAGAGTAACTGAAGTTCTACTTATGTCTCAGATGGCAACAGTGAACTATAAATGTAAGATTCTGGCTTCTTGGTGAAGAGCGTTTGTCATATAATCAGATACACCTTGTTATCTTCCTCATAGGTAAGAATAAAATGCTTTCAAAGAAAGGGAAAAGAATGTTAAAAAAAAAAAAAAAAGAGCTCAAAGAGAAAAGAGTCCGTTTAAAAAGTCATTAAAATTACTTTTTTAAAAAAAGTTTAAATAACTAGCTTGGGAAAGGTACTGTTACAAGTATGGAATATAAGAAGGAATGGATACAATAAAAAAATGCAAAATCAAACTGCTGGGGAAAAAAGCTCAACTCTACTAATTAAAGCCAAAACAGCCAAATTAAAATAGCAAAAAGCTGTTTTCAGCTTATAAAATTAACAAAGAGTAAAATATGGACTTCTCAAGGCCAGTGATATATAAAGAGACAACATTGTCACACACTGGTAGAAGAAAAAAAAATCATAATGTTTATTAAATGTACTTGGCAACATATTTTAGAAGTTCATACACTTTTACCTAATAATATTACTTCCTAGACTATCCTCCCAAAACAGTTCAGGAAATACAAAAAGACTTTTTCTTCAAAGATTCATGGCACAACACTCTGTATGATAGGAAAGAACCTAGAAACAACCTAAATGCTAAACATCAAATAACTAATAAATTAATTACAGAATACCCAAAGAATGGACAATCATGTACAAATTAAACAGATTTTGGAAGATATTTTATATTTTCTGAAAATGTATGTAATATAAAAGCAGAATATAAAGCTTATAATGCATTATAATGACAATTGAAACACATACACACAGGTCAGGAGTTCAATACCAGTTTGGTCAACGTGGTGAAAAATATAAAAATTAGCCGGGCATGGTGGCAGGTGCCTGTAATCCTAGCTACTCAGGAGCTGAGGCAGGAGAATCGCCTGAACCTGGGAGTCAAACGTTGCAGTGAGCCAAGATTGTGCCACGCCATTGAACTCCAGCCTGGACGCTCAAAAAAAAAAAAAAAAAAAAAAAAAAGACAACACACACACACACAAACATACATATTTTTGAAATACTAAAAGGGATTATACCAAAATATTAAAAATTGTTATTTTAAAGTGGTAGGAATATAAGCAATTCCTATATTATTAATAATTTTTGGTATTATGAAAATTTTCTACAGTGAAAGTACATTACTTTTATCACATGACATTCATACGTGTGTGTGTGTGTGTGTGTGTGTGTGTGTGTGTGTATAAAAGCATGAGGGCAAGAAAGCAGACTAAGATCCTAGAAACTGTGGTCAAGAAAAAAAGAAAAGCATGATGCAGATGGGGAGTTAAGAGGTTCAGCCAAAACAAAACAAAACAAAACAAAACAAAAGCCTTGATGGGTTCCAATGTTGTCAGGGAAACACTCATTCATCTAGAAGAACTAGGTGACAAAGTTACAGAAATCACTGATTCACAAATCTAGGGATTTTTCTTAACCTAAGTTTCCCTTATTATTACAACTGTAACTCGTTTATTCTTTCCAACTATTGTACTGTGGTTAAAAGTTACAAGTGAAATAAATTCAATGAATTTTAAGAAATGTCTTCTATGTGCTGGATTTGTCCTAGAGACTGCAGGGGCACAAAGATGAGTGCAATAATGTCCAAAAAATCTTTAATCTGGAAAGAGAAATAAGAAAAGTATCCTAAAAGAGATCGTCTCTGTCTAAATATACAAAATATTTGACTTTACAAAAACTACTAAAAAATAGCTTTACAATTCTCAAATAAGATAGCAAAGACAGGCCGGGCGTGGTAGCTCACGCCCATAATCCCAGCACTTTGGGAGGCCAATGAGGGTGGATCACGAGGTCAAGAGATCGAGACCATCCTGGTCAACATGGTGAAACCCCGTCTCTACTAAAAGTAAAAAAATTAGCTGGGCATGCTGGCGCACGCCTGTAATCCCAGCTACTCGGGAGGCTAAGGCAAGAGAATTGCCTGAACCCAGGAGCCGGAGGTTGCGGTGAGCCGAGATCGCGCCATTCCACTCCAGCCTGGGTAACAAGAGCGAAACTCCGTCTCAAAAAAAGAAAAAAAAAAAAAAGATAGCAAAGACAGATTTGAAAATTGCATATGCGTAAGACGTCAAGTTTTCAGAATATAAAAATAGCAGCAATTCCCACCTTGTTGATTATGAGAATACCAGATATAACAAGCATAGCCTACAAGAAATTATAAAGGAGGATGTAAGAATTATCTGTATCCCCATAGCTAAAAGTAACCATTGTTACTATTTTGGTGTACGACCTTCTAGCCTTTCCAAATGCAAACATGCATGCATGTGTGTGTATGCTTTAACTGAGATCCTAACATATTCATAATTTTACATTCTAATTCTTTTTAACTTCATACTTTTTTGATTTATTAAATATCTTATAAAATTTAGAACTTGGTTAAAAAAATGGTCTTGGGTTAATCTCAGACCCACTACTTACTATGTGACTTTGGTTAATTTACTTCAACTCTCTCAACTTTTTCCTCTTCTGTAATATGGGGATAATTGTGACAATTAAACATGAAATATACATTAAATTAATTGTACTTTACCAGGCATGTGGTAAATATTTAATAAATACTAGATATTTTATTCAAATGTCTGAGAGATGATTATAAACATATTTTGGAGGACTACTGAAAAAGATAAGCCATTATATTTTTAATTTCATGAGCAATATTTAATTATCTTCACTTTTTTCTTTTGGTCTGATCACTTTAAACTAAACGCAAACCAATTTTGCATTTTAATTTTAGTACCTAAAAGCCAAATAAATGATTACTCTTTCTATGGCTAAGATAGTAATTCACAAATAAATGTGAATAGGCTTAAAAAGTCTGGCCAGCATGGCAAAACCCCAACTAAAAATACAGAAAAAATTTAGCCGGGAGTGATGGCAAATGCCTGTAATCCCAGCTACTCAGGAGGCTGAGGCAGGAGAATCGCTTGAACCTGAAAGGTAGAGGTTTGCAGTGAGCTGAGAGCGTGCCACTGCACTCCAGCCTGGGCAACAGAGTGAGACTCCATCTCAAAAAAAAAGCTTATTATTGCATAGAAGAGTACTAAAGCATAGGAAGTCATGGGAAAAGTTAGTCTGTAGAGAAGGATAAACACCACCATGAAATCATAAAATCCTTGAACTAGACGAGGAATTCAAAAACTAGCTGTTTCACTATCCTACATTCAGATAGTATTTCATCTTTCAACACCTTTCATCTTTCAACAAATACTACTTTATGCTTTAAATTTTTTTTTATTCTAGAACTCTCCTTTTAGTAACTTACAATATAACTACCATAAACTTATTCCCAAAATCTAGTCTAAATTATTCTTACAATCTAACCTAAATTATTTTTGATAACATTTGCATCCTCTCTTATTTTGCCCTAATGAAAACAGTGAACAGCTGCTCACATGTGGCTTTATAACTTTTTGAATTAAATTTAGAAGTACAGGAACACCTGTCAAACAAGCACAGAGAAGTGAGATAAATTTCCCAAGGAACGTGTCCCTGACAAACATCCTATAGTTAGTTCTTCCCAGCCAAACACCCAAAAACAAAATAAAACAACACAACAAAAATTCAAACTGTACACCCATAAAAACCAAGGAACTTGATCAGGTTAAAAATAAATAGAAAAAAAATACTTTTATGGACAAATTCCAAGGAAGGCAAAATAAAAATTAAGAACTGAGCTACAGACATCAGACAAATTACTATGAGAGAAGAATTCCGTAGCTCCAGGGGGACTGACAATGTTTTTAGACATCTGTGAGTCAAGATCCTCTTGCTTGCTGGGTGCCAAGTTTTATACTGCCAGGGACAAAAATTCTTTTGAAAGTGTTCTTTTAGAGAAAATGCTATGACAAAGAGTATTTTTCATTTTGTTTTTTCATGCCAACAACTCGCAATGTAAGGACAAGAAGTCAGGCAGTGGCAAGTGGGTTGGCACCTGTTCCAAATTCTCTGTGGGGTCATATGTTAACTTTTCAACAATTAAAATGTTCAAAAGATATATGTTTTGTCTAGAAATCATAAATGTAACAAATTACTAAAGATTCTACATATTGCAGGAAAGAAAAAGTTGAGAAAATCAACATCCAAGGTCAAGAAGAATTAAAAATTTCTAAATGTTTCTTTAATAGAGGTAAAGCAAGATTAGGAAGCAGTTCTTAGAACTAAATGAAAATGAGTAAAAGCCATTAGCTTTATATAGTGAAGAAAAAAAAATTCCCATGCTGTAAAGACACATTCTATGAATATCAAAAAAAAAAAAAAAAGAAGTCAAAGTTCTAGTTTCACTATAGTGTCATAAGGCAACTATAGGCTCTCTCTTGTTGATCAAAAAGAAAAATGTCAGACAAAATACAAAAATCACTCAAGGACTCTAAAAAGCAAAGAAAAGCAGGCAGATTGTGGAGGCAAGTGAAAATGTGGAGAAGCACTATGCACAGGGTGAGTGGTAGGGGCTGAGTATTCAAAAAGGTCTTTGTTTCTCTTTTCTCTCAGGCTTTCCCTTCTTTCTGTTTTATTTCCATTTTCCGTTAAGTAAGCTTAGGTTAAAAACATCTGACAATTTCACAGGTGAGAGTACAGGAAGCTAAAAAACTAGATTATAAAGAATAAGAAACTATACACCAAAACTGGGCCACTAATTGCATCTAACCTCAGGGGATTTGTTGCTCTTTAGTAAATAACATTGAGAACCTCACTAAACATATAAAAGCTCAGAGAGCCAGATGTTCCTATACCTCATATTTAATAAGCAAAGACATTAAGATGGGAATTATTCAAGTTTAAAAAATACAGACATCTGAAAAAATATGAAAAATATTATCAACTTAGAGGTAATTTTTTTTCAAACTGTATGGATTTCAATAATCAGTTTAATGGTTATATCAAAATCTAGCTCAATTTCTAAAATATCATTACATTATAATCACACTTTAATAAGTTTACTATGCATTGTCCTCAGATCTGGCTATGCATATGCATGAAGTCAAACCTTATAAATATAATAAATTATCCAAATAACCTGCCTTAGATTACAAAAATATGTCTTAATTCACCTTAAAAATGGTTAACCATTTACCAAATGAGCTTTTTAAAAACTACCTGCTTTCGTCAGATGAACAAGAAAAAAAAAACCTCATAAAAAATGGAAACTTAAAAAAAGTAACAAAAACTAAGACGCAGATCAAGAAAATGGCACAAAACTCAACTATAAAATTCTTCATACCTCATTTAAATATTTTGCTTTTTCTAATTTACCAAATTCCTTGAATAACTTCCCTATAATCATCAGCAAATGCTTTGAATATTTAAGAAAACTGCTTAGTAACTCCTGCAAGTCTTACCATGGCATAGCAGAACTGGGAAAGATAAAGGAGTATGGATAATATAAAAAACAAAGGGAAGACAGAGGGGATTCTACTGATTGACCCCCAAGCCCAGGAGCTAGGCATATGTTAAACAAGTTTCTTAAGTGAATTTTAAGTCAGTCATATGGAGTACTACATAACCAAATGCCCCAAAATTAGAAGAAATCACTTTTAATAGTAAAATTGTTTAAATGAGTTTTGATTACTTTTCTTGATAATTTGAGGCATGAGTAATTAATAACCAAATGAAAGGACTATTTGTTGTATATATGCATATCACTAGGACCTTCCTAACATAGTACCTTCTATATTACCTATGTTTGGTGTGTGGTAAAGAAATAATAGGCAGACACGTATTTCTCTTGTATTATCTTACAAATAAAACAACAGAAGGGATAAAAGTGACAGAGGGAAAAGCTGGTAGGAGATTAATTTGGGTAATATAGAAAAAAATTAGAGATTTGCTGCACTTAACAACCCGTCATCTAGGTTTTAAGCCCCGCATGCATTAGGTATTTGTCCTAATGCCCTCCCTCCCCTAGCACCGCCCCCACCCCGCACAGGCCCTGGTGTGTGATGTTCCCCTCCCGGAACAGGGTAAATCTTAAGGGGAGCAGCTGAGCAGGAGGCTGGAGCAGAGCCAAGACAAGTGCTTTCGATTTAACCCTTCAGCAACGGGAAATTGCTGGAGTGCCACAGG